>CAUYSK010044992.1:0-27156 GCA_963575035.1 Avahi laniger | reverse complement strand
CACTAAAGGGAGGGAAGGGCACGTCTTTAACCTGCATTTGGGGAAGACAAAGACATAAAGTGTAGCTAGAATGTTTGTACCCTCACAATACCTTGGAATAATAATAATAATAAAAAAAAGAAAGCAGGAAGGCTCACTTGTTTAAGGCAAATACATATGCACAGTTTAATTCCTACAGAGAAGAAAAGAATAATGTAAAGTAAGGAATAACAATTTTACAAATTAAACAAAAGTTGGTTACTTTACTCTGAATTCCTAATAGCCCAGAGTTTGTCATGATGCTGATAGAAAAGACAGATATTTCTTAAAGTTTATCACACACATGAAAGAAAAGTGGTGTTTTGGGCCTTAGATAGATTTTTCTTGGATTAAAAGGAGTTTTATTTTCCAAACACAGGGCATTTCCTTAGGCTGGTGTCTTCAGTGCTGCCTCATTGGGATCTGGCTTCATGTCCCAGGGAAAGCCTTATCTTTGCTGAGAGCAGAGTAGCCACTAAGACAACCTAGATGGTCTGCAGAGAGAAGCTGAAACCCCATCCCGTGGACTGCTGGAAGAGCTGCTGAACTGGCCTCCTCGCCTCAAGTCTCTCTCCCTTCCATTCAGCTTCCTCACTGCCACCAGAGTTATCATTCCCACAGCCCAATCTGCTCATCTTAAGTTTCTCTTAGAGACTTTCAAAGATTTCTCATGGCCCATGGTGTTCCCAATGCCATGGCATCCCAGGGTCTTCTCCTCCATGTGCTGTCTTCTCCTCCATGACCCAGCTACATGGCACTGACCATCCACAGTGGCTTGAACATGGACGGAAATCTCATACTTTCAAATCTGATCTCAGGTATCTCTGCTTCTGGGAAGCCTTCCTTCCAGCCCATCCTAACACATACAGGACCTGGAGCTAGAGTAAAAGCACATGCCCCCATACGACACATCCAAATATTCAGCAGCTATGTAAAATGGCTATCCTCCTACCTGACAAATGTACTTGATAATAATCTGCAATGCTTGACTTGAATTGAGAAATTTTGGCCTTGGTAGAGGGTTAGAGGGAATAGGGAGAGATGCTCTCCACCCCTCATTCCTTGCCCCACCCCTTCTCTTCTTTTCCTACTCCTGGCTTTGCCCTGCATGTGAACACCCAGCCCACATATGCATGCTCCTCTAAGCCAACCTCAGGAATATGGGGTCAGCTGTTGGCACAGCTCGTTCTCAGGAGAACAGACCCAGGAACCAGCCCTTCACAAGCCTGGAAGCAAACCGAGGTACCTAGGAAAGGAATTCCAAAGTCCCAGGTACCCAAACTTAGTTAGCAGGCAAGGGGGTGAATGGGAATCAGGGCATAAGTAGAGGAAGTCAGGACAGAATCCTCTAAAGCAAGTAGCCCAGGGAGGGGCCCCAGCCTTGACTTCTCTGGTCTTTCCTGAGCAGAATTAGTCACTTTCTCTTCTGTGCTCCTATAGCAGACTGTTCACAGGTATAGCATTTTGGCCTTAAAGTTTTATGGATACATCTCCCCTGGCCATCTAAAAACAGTGCCATGATTTAATGGTAACAAATGACATTTAAATTCTTATATATGGAATAAAAGATAGAGTGAGTATACACACACTCACACTTTCTTTTCTACTAGTCCTCAGGCCCAATTTTCTCTTTTAGTTAGTTTAGTTGCATTAAGAATCTATTAATCTCTAGAAATCTACAAAATGCTGCTCTCATTTACCACTTATTCCCATCATAATGAGAAATATTATATGTTCCAGAAACCATGGTTCTGCTCCAAAGACTGCTCCAAAACAGTCTACATACTCCAGCACTCCATCTTCTTAGTGTTCCGTAAATGATGTCTTCTTTTAAGTAAATATCAAAAGTGATCTCTGAGTGTTGTCAGCCGGTGATGCTGTGTTAAGTGCTATAGGATTAGGTATGTGAATAAGAATGCTCTACACTGATGAGAAAAAATCCTAGAAAATGATTCTCTCCTTTAGGGACCAGATCACAAAAGCAGTCCCTCTGGGTCTGAGCATCCATCAGTGCTGCCCTTGCCACTTTCCGTCACTCATTGCTGTGTGCTTGGACGTGGGCTAGAAGTCCATGTTCTGGGGATAATAACAGATGTGCTCATACATGCTACTAAATTCTGTTCCTTTTGTTGGCCAGATTACAGCATGGTTATGGCAGCCAAGAATACAGAATTGATTCTCATAAAGGCCGCTTGGGAAATTGACCACCCAGCCTTTTCCTATAAATGGATCCCAAGGATTCTCTGGAGGTACCAACCCCAAGTCACTAACCAGGAACTGCCTCCCTCCACCTGGGAAGGATAGTTTCCTGAAAAGTAGGATCCCCAGAGGGCAACGATGCAGGAAGGGGATTCACATGCTCACCTAGCCACGTTCTGGAGTTCACAGATATGTGGATATTAAAGCTACACAACTTTTGCAACCTCAGGGACTAGTCAGCTTTATGTAGAGAAATATTTCTTTCAAGGGTTAACTACTGACTGTCCTTCTCTGAAGAGCCTTGCTGTCACTGGTTACAGAGAATGGGTAGTGAGAAGGGCTTTCAAGAAAATATGAAGCATCCCTGCATGTTGCCCTTGCTGGAGAACTCACTCAGTTCACCTCTGAGTTGCAGAGCATCTGCGAAGCTTTTGTGCAGAATAAACTTTCCACTTCGATTCAGATTTCACAGGGTCAAAAACCTCCTTATTTAGCCCCTCATTTCATCCTAAATGAAATTAAGTAGGCTTAAATGGAAAGCTGCAGTCTGCATTTCTGGTTGTTGCCACTTATTTCCCTCTCCTCTCTCAGTAAACCCTTTGTCCATACTTCTTCCTGCTCTCCTTGCCCATTGCCTACTTAAGGAAGGGGCGAGGGAGGAGGTGAATCAGGCGTTTTCGTATCTCACTGCCTGTGGAGGTGGTTCCCCTGTTTCAGCTTCTTCCTGCCGGTTAGGAGCGTGGCTCGGCGGGGTCGGTTCCCATCACTATAGGTGCTTCTGAAACCCTGGCCTCTTCCTTCTGAGACCCACACTCAGCACCCACAGCACCTGCCAGAATCTGCGTTCACCCTCTCCTCTTCATTCTGTTCATTCTCCTTCTCTGTCTAGCTCACCTCTGACTGCCTCTCTCCCTCTCCTTGTGCTATGTCCTCTGGAACTCCCGTTTGCTCCACAAACCACAGCTATACAGCCTCCATTCTTTACTGAGTTGAGGTCAAAGATTTTACTGGCTGGAATTAGACTGGATTTGTGTTGTAGCTTGTTCTTACCTGTCTGGCTTTTGGAATGTGACCTACCTAGTTTCAGGCCCAGAATATCTCTACAGGACAGTTTTAGGGAGGGTAGTCTGGCTATAATGGCCAGTGGGAGACATGGATATTGCCCATATGTAGATTGGAAGGGAGATAAAGACGAGGCAGGTGGGACAAACCACCTTACTGAGTCACTCGGTACCAGCACTGTTCTCAACCTCTCCAAACTCTGGCTTCTCCACTTATAAAACAAAAAGCTGTTGTGAGGATTAAATGAGATAATGTCTGTATACAACACCTACACAGTGCCTGGCACATGGTATGAGCTCAGCCACCATTAGTGCCTTTTGTCCACCTCCCCGCCCCTCACCCGCTGGAGCCAGCACTGGGAGAACTACTCTCCTGTACCCTTCTCAAGTGGAAGCTGCTCCGTGCCTTCTCCAGGCCAAGAAAGGAGGCTGTTAGTTGGGAGTCAGAGGGCCTGGTTTCAAAGTCCTGGAGCTGTCTTACCATTTACTACCTGTGTGACAGTGGTCAACCTCTGAGGCCATCCATTTTGGTTGATGTAAAATGAAGAAGAAATAACACATCATAGAGTTATTGGTAGAATTAAAGAGCTATTAGATGTAAAAAAAAATCCTTTGTGAATGACCAAGATCTTTGCAAATAGTACTAATACTAACTCATCTGTGTAAAGGAATACTCGTAAAGGGACTTGTGTGTCAGGTACTGTGCGGGGCAGTGGGGACACAGTGGTGGACAAAACAGTTCTCATGTCTTAAGCATTTTTATCCCCTCAAAGTGGTCCAGAAGGAGAGACCAGCACAGACAAATTCATCACAATATGAAATTTTCCATGGCAGGGACTGGAGGCAAAAAGGAGGCAGAGAGGATTTCTGGCAAGAGAGTGCCATCTAGGCTGTTGTCTAAAGGACTGGAATAGTCATCCAAGAGAGGGTGGCAGTGGTGAGGGATGAACATTCCAGGTGGAGAATAGAGCATGTGTGCCTGGGAGAGAGTGCCCATCAGCGAGTCCCAGGGACCGCAGTTGTTCAAAGGGCCCCTTGAACTACCCTCCCTAAAACTGTCCTGTAGAGATATTCTGGGCCTGACACTAGGGAGGTCACATTCCAAAAGCCAGACAGGTAAGAGCAAGCTACAACACAAACCCAGTCTAATTCCAGCCAGTAAAATCTTTGACCTCAACTCAGTAAAGAATGGAGGCTGTATAGCCGTGGTTTGTGGAGCAAACGGGAGTTCCAGAGGATATAACAGAAGGAGGGGGAGACAGGGCAGTCAGAGGTGAGCTAGACAGAGAAGGAAAATGAACAGAATGAGGAGGAGAGGGTGAATGCAGATTCTGGCAGGTGTTGCGGGTGCTGAGTGTGGATCTCAGAAGGAAGAGGCCGGGGTTTCAGAAGCACCTATAGTGATGGGAATGGACCCCACCGTGCCACAATCCCTGGGGCCAGAGGGGCCCTATGAGGACAGGTAGTGATTGGAGGCCTGGTTTTAAATGGCCTCATAAGCCCTATCCTGAGTCCCTGGACAGCCACAGAAGGGCTGTATCCAGGGGTCTGACAAGACTTCTTTGAATCTTTTTATTGAATTCCTACTATGTGCCCAGCACTATGCTAAGGAGCACGTATGAATATGTAGACATAAGGCTTCCACACCTCGAAGAATTTACAGTGCACTGAACCAGACACACATGCAAAAATAACGACAATATATTTTTTTAAAGGAAAAAACAAAGATGCATACTGGGAACGCAGAGGTCCCCAGGCCTCTGCCTGAGCTCTGGCCTTGCTAGGCAATGTGTGGGCCCTGGGGGAGCAGCAGCACCCCTTGGGCACTTGTAAAAAAGATAGAATTGAGGTCCCCACCCCAGGTCTACCGAACCAAAATCTCTGGGGTGAGGCTCAGGCATTGGCCTGTCTTTCTGATCTCATCTCCTCAAGCCTCCTGCGAAGCATGTTTTCCAGTGTCCAGGACTCCCAGCCTCGTGTCGCCTGCACAAAGCTGTGCGTTCTTTTGGGTCTGGCCGTGATGCTGCTCCCTTTGCAGAACTTCATGGCACCTACTTCCCCCTACGGCCCAACTTACGTATATAATGTGCTTTTTACCTCCAGTTGTTTTCTCTTTGCTGCTACGTGCAAAAGCCGTAGCAGATGGTACTGTTCTGCTTGTCCCAGCTGAGACATCAAGGCCAGGAGCTCTGTCAGGTGTCTGTTAATTGGCTGAGGCTGCTTTTCATACACAGCAGGTAGCACCCTCAACAACATGACATTACCTGTTGAAGGAGCAATAAAAGGAATGATAACTTTATCAGCCCATGAGCAGTAGAAATAACACTATTGTCAATGCAGTAACCTTGGCGCTTACGCATTAGATAGAACAGACTGATGGCCAAGTCTTCTGCTAAAAATATCACTAAAATATGATATAAACTGATTTCATAAAAGAAAATATTTTATGATATGATCAGCATCATTATTTAATGAAAAATTTTCCTGAGTCACACTCCACGGGGATAGAGGAACTTTTACCGCACCCTTAAAAGGAAACAGTTCTGATAAAGAATTCCTGATGAGAAACATTAGGATGATTAAATAAAAATTAAGCAGTGCCATAAGCATGAACCTAAATGAAACTGAACTAAAAAAAATAAAAAAGTGCAGAGGAATATATTCACATTTCTGAGAGATATGAAGGCATGATTTAGACAACTTTAGACTTATAGAAACTATGCCTTATTTTTATCAATAGTTTAAAAAGCTAACAATGCAAATTTAAATCCCCAATTTCTGCACTATTTCTAGGGAAGTTTAGGCTTAGCTTGTTTGTCACACATGATGTGCCTCAAAGACACGTATAGACAACTGGATTTTAAAATGGCAAAACCTCAAGAAAAAATATCACATTTGCTACAGGAACTTATCTGCAAATAACATATGGGCAACATCTGCTTATCACTTTATGGTATGGATTTTTTTCCTCAAAATCCTCTCAAGTACTTAAATGTCCCAGAGGAATTGGTTTTTAGGGATTTCTTGAACAAGAATTTCCTTGACTTTCTTTACTTTTACTTTAAATCTGGCTTTGTATATAGAAGACACACAGAAAGAATCGAATAAGGAGGAGTTACACATATGTGGATTTTCATGACCAGTGGCAACATGTCCATACATAAAAGACATTTAGAAATGACTCATAAGTAATGAAGACCAGGATTTTCAGAATATCAATATCTGAATTTAATGAAAGGGTGATTTTTTTTTTTTTGAGACAGAGTCTTGCTCTGTTGCCTGGGCTAGAGTGCCGTGGCATCATGCTAGTTCACAACAACCTCAAACTCTAGGGCTCAAGCAATCTTTCTGCTTCAGCCTCCCGAGTAGCTGGGACTACAGGGTATGTGCCACCATGCCCGGCTAATTTTTTCTATATATTTTAGTTGTCCAGCTAATTTTTTTGTATTTTTAGTAGAGACAGGGGTCTCACTCTTGCGCAGGCTGGTCTCGAACTCCTGACCTTGAGTAATCCTCCCACCTTGGCCTCCCAGAGTGCTAGGATTACAGGCATGAGCCACCAAAGTATCCTTTTTTGTCTTTGATGTAGGCTAATATAAAATACTGACAGTAAGTCAGGTTCTCATAGCCTTATCAGTAGCATCAAGTTTGGTGCCCTCATTTTCACCACTTTGGTTCAAAGAGCCGAGTTGGTAGCTGCTGGGGAGGAAAGGCCAGCCAGAGTTGGCTGTCAGGATTTTGGCAGTCTAGAGCACTGTTTCTCATAATATGGTTCCTAGAACTTGAATCAAAATTAAGGAGTGTAAGGATGTATGTGTTGGGTGGTGCTTATTAAAGATACAGATTTCTTGTCAATCTCTATGGCTCACAGCCAGCACACTTGTAGGACTCTCTTGAGGCAGAAACTTTTTCATTTTCAGTTTCTAGAAATATGAATCAGGTTCCTAGCTACCTAACTGATGAAAGATGTACCCATGTCTACCTCCCTTCATCTTCCCCTGCATTCCAGAATGATTTGCCAGAAGCCCTGATGAGAAAGATGCAGGCTGAAAAGCAGGTGTTCCTAACTACAGCCACTCCCTTCTGTAGTAAATGACTAACAGCTGGCTAGGACACGTACACATGATACCTTGTGAGAAAGGCAAGAAACACTTGCAGAATTTGCATATGCCTTCCAGTGGTGAACACATCCCAATAGAATCAAGCCAAATGGGGAGTAAAAACTGTACCGAGAGAACACAGGGAAGGCAGAAACAGCATTTAAAAGTTGTATCCTGCATGAATCACCACTAATGAAGATGCCTTCTGGAATATTTGTAAACTTAAATTATGTATCTGCAAATGACGTGAATTTCCTTTAAACAGCTTTTAAAAATTAGACTTGGGAGGCCGGGCGCGGTGGCTCACGCCTGTAATCCTAGCTCTCTGGGAGGCCGAGACGGGTGGATTGTTTGAGATCAGGAGTTCGAGACCAGCCTGAGCAAGAGCGAGACTCCGTCTCTACTAAAAATAAAAAAAAGAAATTAATTGGACAACTAAAAATATATAGAAAAAATTAGCTGAGCATGGTGGCACATGCCTGTAGTCCCAGCTACCCGGGAGGCTGAGGCAGGAGGATCGCTTGAGCCCAGGAGTTTGAGGTTGCTGTGAGCTAGGCTGACGTGACGACACTCTAGCCCAGGCAACGCAGTGAGACTCTGTCTCAAAAAAAAAAAAAAAGTATAACTTATATATAATTATAAGGAAATATCAAACCCAAATTGAGGGACTTTCCACAAAATGAATGTCCTGCTCTCTTCGAAAATGTCAAGGTCACAAAAAAGGAAAGACTGAGAACTGGTTCAGATTGAAGGAGACTGGAAAAGCATGACAACTACATGTCATGTGTGATCCCGAATGAGATCCTGGACCTATAGTAAGTATTATTAGGACAGTTGACAAAATTCGAATGTGGGCTGTGAATTAGATCAAATCAGGTGAGCCCTTTGAAAGAAGGTGACATGTCGGGGAGAGGTTCCCCCGCTGGCCTGTAAGCAAGTGAACAACCACGGGGTGAGCTGCCCGTGGAGGGGCCACATGGCTAAAACCCGAGGGTGGACTTTAGAGCTGAGAGTGATCCCCGGACAACAAGAAAGAAAACAAGGACCTCAGTCTTGCAATTGAAAGGGACTGAATTCTGCCAACAACCTGGATGAACTTGGAAAAGGACCTGAAGCTCCAGAGAGGACTGCAGCCCGGCCAACACCTTGATTTTAGCCTGATGAGACTCTGAGCAGGGAGCCCAGTTACACCGTGCCCAGACTTCTTCTGACCTTCAGAAGTTGTGAGAGAGTAAATGGGTCGTGATGTGAGCTGCTAAGTTTGAGGTAATTTGTTATGGAGCAAAGGAAAACAAATACAGACGTTCAGAATGCAGATGAGCTGCCAGGAAAGTCTTGACCAATGGGAGAAATATCAACCCTTTGAAACCTGGTACAGATGCTGCTGTATTACCAGGGTACATTTTGAAGTTCTTGGGGAATCCAAATTGGGCAGGAACACCCTGCATACAGAGTAACGTACAATATCCAAGTTAGGCAACCAATGCTTGAGAGCTGTTATCCCACGTGGAAGCCTCATTTCGTTAAAAATGGTGGCATACTCAGCGATTGCTTGATTAGTCAATCTTTCAAGTGCAGACAAGGTACAGGAATCCAGTGTATAGAGAATGGCCCAGCTTCAGAGTGAAAGGGGAACTGGGTGGAGTAAGATCCTGGTATTCTTAACATGATTAAGGAATGAGTCATTTCAAAATAGCTCAGTTTTCTGAAAGGCTGAGTGCCTTGGTGCACGCAAGTATTCTTTCTTTAAATTATTTGGAGTGGGCAACCACTCTCACATCCTTTCTCTTCTTTTTATTTTTAAATTTTCATAAATAAAACTAATGCATATGTTTAAAATCAGATGGGCGGGGAGAGAGAGAAAAAAAGAGAAAGAGAAAGAGTACACTGTTCTCAACTTCTCTTTCCTCCCCCTCCAAAATGGTTATACTAATCGGGGCATTTTTTTTAGATGGGGTCTCACTCTGTTGTCTAGGCTGGAGTGCAGCAGAGCGATCGATCGTAGCTCACTGCAGCCTTGAACTCCTGGGCTCAAGTGATCCTCTTGCCTCAGCTGGGACTACAGGTGCACATCACCATGCCAGGCTAATTTTTAAAATTTTTTTGTAGAGACGGAGTCTCACTATGTTGCCCAGGCTGGTCTCAAATTCCTGGACTCAAACGATCCTCCTACCTCTGCCTCCCAAAGTACTGGGATTACAGGCATGACCTGCCATGCCCAGCCAGAATCAAAGCATCTCTTTAAGCAGCACCTTTAAACCTCAACTTATTCCACAAACAGGGCACAGGATTTCTTAATTTCCAACTTTGGATCTTGGTGCTCCTGCTGCTTTTTGCCCCTCTTTACCCCATCCCACTTCTCTACTTCTGTCAACTGTAGCCCTACTTTGACGATGTCCAGATTAATAACATTTACACTTTGTCCTGAATCTATGGTTAATTTTTCTATAATTTATCTATAGTTCAATTCCATAAGTTGAAATTCAATAACTAGTGTAAATATTATCACAGGAGTGTAAATACTGTTTACGTGGAACCAAATATTGTGTTGGGCTTTCTCTCCTTGTTTCATGTCTAATATGACCCCCATGCCTCTTAATGGGTAACAGTGCTAAACAGGAATGTAATAATCCTAATTTAATGTTCCTTAACAACTCAGGATCATAATTGAGTGAACTCCAGATGTTTTGCTTGCCACAATCCAGTGGTGTCTATAGGGTTTACTGAGGTACACAGAGTGATTTTTCTCCTAATATTAGTAACACTCATCATTTATTGAGCACCTAATAAGTAAGTGTTAGGTATTCTGATAGGCAATTTTCTTTTCTTTCCTTTTTTTTTTTTTGATACAGAATCTCACTCTGTTGCCCGGGCTAGAGTGCCGTGGCGTCAGCCTAGCTCACAGCAACCTGGGCTCAAGCAATCCTCCTGTCTCAGCCTCCCGCGTAGCTGGGACTACAGGCATATACCACCATGCCCAGCTAATTTTTTCTGTATATTTTTAGTTGTCCAGATAATTTCTTTCTATTTTTAGTAGTGCTAGGATTACAGGTGTGAGTCACTGCACCCAGTCTAGCTTTTTATAAATTAAGGAAATTAGCCCTTTGCTGCCATATATTTTATAAATATGTTTTTACTTCACACTTGTCCTTAATTTTTTATTATATATGTATTTTTAATTGATATATCATTGTACATATTTCTGGGGTACATGTGATATTTTGATACATGTATGCAATGTGTATTTGATCAAATTAGGATAATTGGGGTATGTATCACTCAAATACTTTTCTTTGTGACACTGGTCTTTAGACTTTGTTTAGATAACTTTTATTTCACAGAGAAAAAAATTTGTATATTTACAGTTACCAGTTTTTTACTTTATGGCCTCTAAGGTTTTATATCTTTCTTAGAAAGGCCTTTCCTGTAATCATCCTTACTTTCGTTTTCAGATTTGATGGTTTATTTTATGTTCAACTCCTTAATATATGTAAAATCTTTGATAACTTACGTTTAAATCTTTGAGACACGAAAATGAGGGAATGCAGTAGGCATCGTGCCGTTCCCCTCTAACAGTTTGTCAGTGGTTCCATGTTTTCCCTTCTTCTTTAAAACACCACCTTTACCAGGAACTAAAATGCATATGTAGTTGGTCACTTCTTGGATTTTCCATTTTTGTCTCACTGATGTCTATTTTTTCTCCATTATCGAAACTGTTTCAAATTTTGCTCACTGCTTGGGTTTAAAAAGCAAAAATGTTATCTTTTCCCTCAATCAAAAAGTCAAAGTCATATGTAGGCACAAGGAACACAGGCTGTAGGAACACATCTAAGCCAGGGACACTGAGGGAAGAATTAATGTGTGGCCATCTGGCACAGAGGAGAATGGCTCCAGAAGTACAAAGGTATAATATTCTTGTGGGTTCTTGATGGGAAGAAATGCTCTGTATAAACATAATACTGTACGTTAGGCAAGCAATATATATTAGGCCAATATCCTGGGGCAAAGTCTGATTTCATTCAAAATACTAGTGTACCTAGTGACTGATTGATTAGTTATTCTTTATTTAAGTGGTTACAGTGCAACCAAGCTGGTGTTCAGTGGCTATGGGAAGAAGGTGAACAGTGACCTACTTCAGATAGGAAGAGAAACTGATGTAGTTAAACTTTGGTTATTTGATGCCCCCAAGAAATGGCTCAGTTTTCTAAAAAGGCACAATATACTCCATTTTAACTATTTTGAATGGCTAACTTTCTCAAATGCATTGCAGCTATCTGTCTCTTATTTCTAAAATTTCCATTAATGTAGTTCTGGCACAATTGTTAAATAAATCAGGTAGCACAGAAAAGTGACAGTTCCCAGTTTTACCTAATCCTGCTATAATGGAGCAACTACATTGGAACTCTTTTTATATTTGATTTTTCTGGAGGCTTCCTCCTTACTTCTATATATTACGTGTGTGCTACTATCAACTTTAGACATTCCTTCTTGCCTGTATGCTATGATAACTGACTTTTGTCACCCTGTACTCATCCTACTCTATACAGTTACATCACCTTCCTCTCTTCTCCCGTGATTACCTGTGCACTAGCAATTTATGTGTGTCTCTATTGCTTTTTCCATAGTCCAGAGGCAGTGTCCCTTGACTCCACCACTTTTGTCCTTGTGCTTACACTTTTGCCCACTTTTCCATATCTCTGCATCTTTCAGCTAAGTTTTTACTTTTACATATCAAGGTTGGTAACGTCTACTCTCTGTTCTGTAAGCATGGTTAATTCTCCAATGATTTGTTAATAGTTGTGAGGATCAGAAGAAGGTAGTGCTATTGTAGGGCCAGGGGTACAGCCCACACTGCCTTCAGGGGACTTACAGGAGGCACGAGAGGCATGTAAACAAATAATGACAACTCAAGTAGTGAATGCTCTGTGAAGATGATTTTAGAGTGCTGTGGGACTCCAAACACAATAGCAGCTTTCTCCTAATCTATGAATCTCCAACTCTCTCTCCAAACTTCTTCATACCTCCAGTGGTGAAAGCTCAAAGGTTACAAAACCAGTTTTCAGAGACCTTTCCAGGTCCTGCTTCAAACTATGGGAGTGGCTGGCACTTATGGTTTGTGACCAAAGCAAACAAACAAATGAAAAACTAGTTATCTTTATTGCCTCTGGAGAAGAAACCAGGGGGCTGGAGGACAGGAGTGGAAGGAGAGTTTTGAATTCTAAGCCTCTGTCACCTGCCCATAAATATAAATTTACTTTAAAAATATAGCCAAGAATTACCAAAAACATTTTTTAAAATGTCGGTTTGAGGACGTCAGAAAGAAAGCAGTGTTGCACAAAGGGAGGGCTGAATTAAAAGACACAGAGTCTGGCACCCTGCAGGATTATCAAGGGAAACCAGCGTGTGCAGGAGCAAACAAGTCCTGGGTGAGACCGAGACAGAAGAAAGGAACTCACGCTGCTTTCACATAGACACGGCAGGTCCGCGGGACTCCCCCTCTGAGAGCAGACTTGAAAACTTGAAACTCTTTTACCTGTGGCAGCTCCTAAAGTAGGCTTCAATGTAGACAAGTTGGGAAGGGTACAGCTGGCTGTTTTTTGAGATGAGTGGTCTGCAGCACTGCAAGTCCACCCTGCTCTGAAGGCGGTCCAGGCTGTTTCCTGCTCCCAATCTCAATTTAACAGTCGTCTATCTAAATGATCAAGACTAATGAAGCCCAATCCATGAAAACAGTGAGGGCTATGGTTTTCAATCTTTTTGGATCACTTTATCACAGTAAGAAATAGATTTCAGACCGGGTGTGGTGGCTCACGCCTGTAATCCTAGCACTCTGGGAGGCCAAGGCTGGAGGATAGCTCGAGGTCAGGAGTTCGAGACCAGCCTGAGCAAGAGCGAGACCCCGTCTCTACTAAAAATAGAAAGAAATTGGCTGGACAACTAAAAATATATATATATAAAAATTAGCCAGGCATGGTGGCATATGCCTGTAGTCCCAGCTACTTGGGAGGCTGAGGCAGAAGGATTGCTTAAGCCCAGGAGTTTGAGCTTGCTATGAGCTGGCTGATGCCACGGCACTCTAGCCAGGTCAACAGAGTGAGGCTCTGTCTCAAAAAAATATAATAATAAATAGATTTCACATATACACATTCATACAAATTCACGCAGACATGTATATATTGGGAATAAATTTTCATAAAATAATACTTCCTTTAATCACACAAGATGGGCTCAATTTTCTATTATATTTTTTCCTGTTTTTCTCCATCTTTATTAGTTCGAAGGGTATGATTGACAAAAATTGCATATATTTAGGGTGTACAATGTGATGTTTTAGTATATGTATACATTGTGAAATGGTTACCACAATCAAGCTAATTAATTTATCCCATCACCCACAGTTACCATTTTTTTGTGTGATGAGAACATCAGAGATGTAGCACAGTCCCCTTGATTTTGCATAGGAGGGGAAAAAGGAGAACTAATATTTACTGAGTTAGATATTTTACATATGTTATAAATCCCACAAGGTGGATAGTATCCCCATTTTATAGATAAAAAGATGGCACTCAGAAAAATTAAGGAACTGGCCTAAAGACACAAGCTAAGTGCTGGGGTTCCCAAGTCTCCTGACTCCTGGGTCACTTGTCTTTGGGTCATAACTCTATAACCAAAATACAATGAGGCATTGCTCTCTCCATTTTTTTTTTAAATGTAGATGGGGCCTTGCTATGTTGCTCAAGCTGGTCTCGAACCCCTGGCCTCAAGGGATCCTCTCACCTTGGCTTCCCAAGTAGGTGGGATTATAAGAGTGAGCCACTGTGCCCGGCTGATCTCTCAATTTTAATGCCCCAATTTATTTCTTTCATAGAAGATCATATCATCTAAAAAACTCAGACTGACACTGCTCAGCCAACTTTTGAAGGTTAAGTAAGGTAAATCAACAGCCCTCTATTACTCAGCCTGTTGGACCCCAGCTTGACTAGTGAAATGCCAAAACCCATGGAACCCTGCTGCATGCCAAGCTCAGATTCCACTGAATATGTGACTTAGAGATACATGGGAGGAGCCCACTTTTTAGAAAGGGGAATTGCTGACTACAGGGTTAGCAACCAAGGTCACCTGGGAGAAAAGGGAATCTACTGTTGAAATTGTGAAAATTGAGACCTGTTGAAAGAAAAGAAAGATTGGGAAAAGAGAAGGAGCACAGACTGTGCAATGCGGGAGAAGAAAGAGGTACAAGTGTTTGTAAAGGCTGCTTCCAAGGGCACCAAGTTGTAAGAGGGTAAAGAAAGCAGAAATAGAGCCCCTGTGGTTGTCATCCTGTGCCACCTTGTGGCCACCTCACCGCTTCTCACCAGACTCCACTTTCTCTTACTCCCTTTACATCTCTTGCCTTTGAACGTCAACGTCGCTTGTGTTGTGCCCACAACATTGCTTAATTTCAGTGGTGAATCTCAGGACACTGATTTCTTTGGCCTCTCCTTGGCAGCATGAAAGTACTGGATTATGGAACACTGAGAGTTATGGGGATGAGAGATGGGGAGCAGAAGAGGTTTTCACATGTTTCTTCCTCTACTGCTGATATACTCATAAAGGAGCTATTGTTGAGAAATTCCGTTAAGGAGAGCTAGCGTGCTCCTTCCAGCTCCCTTCTGCTTTACCAATTCGTACAGCTCTGTGGAGAACAAGATGCTAGACTCCTAATGAAGATGGATTCCAGCTAACATTCAAAAATGAAACAAGAGAAACTCCTGAGGGACCAGTGGGGAACTGACCAGGCAGAGCTGCTCAGGGAAGTAAAAATTATAATGCAACTGGTTTTATAAGCTAGAGCCCAGAAGACCATCAAAGCATACGCATAAGATTAGTAGCATCTGTAGGTCTCTGTAAGGGAAAAGGAAGACCTTTCCTTTTGTTAATAATGTTCCTGGAAAAGCAACTCTCTGTATGAGAAGCTCAGATGATAGCGCTCTTTGCGGTAGTCAGAAACAGGCTTGGAAATGAAGTAAAAAATAGTATAATGTGAGCAATGGGAAGCAACTTCAGCAGAATGGAGGCAAAGCCATTGCGAGAAAAGGAGAGGTTCAGCCAGGCACTGTCAGGAAAGAAGGACAGGGAATGGGGTGACACATGATTTGAGAAGTACAAAGATGTCACACATGTAGGGCTTTAAAATCCATCATTATTATCCCTCTCAGAGAAAGGACAAGGTCTGCCCATCTTAGAAGTACAATTCTATATTTTATGTGTGTTTGATGGAAAAAAAACTAAAGTGAATCTTAAATAATTCTGCTAAAGAAATGACCGTATTCTGTGACTTGTTCTGAAGGTGTCTGAAGGAAGTACCATACACTCTCTGAGCGCTGGTTGGATGTGAATCGCCTGGTCTTTGAGGCGTCCTGGTATCCTTCCTGTGCCTCTGTTCAGGCCCAGGGGCTGGGTGGGTGACTCACGCCTGTAATCCTAGCACTCTGGGGCTGAGGTGGGAGGATCGCTTGTGCTCAGGAGTTTGATGCCAGCCTGAGCAAGAGTGAGACCCGTCTCTCCATCTCTACTTAAAAAAAGAAAAAAGAATTCAGACCCCTGGCCCTATGAATAGAATCAGCCATAAGACTGACAAACATACAGTTTGGATTCTCAGGGGTGGAACTAATTTAAATCAGCCCCAACCTTCCTCACAAAGTACAGTAGCTTTTTTTTCTTCATCATGTAACCTGATAGTGGACCAGAAAATACAGTTATTCTACCCACGGATCAGAAACTTAGAGAATTTTCATTTCCTTCTATTTCTTCCACTGGCTCAGACTTTCCCTTTCTCCTTTCAAACTTTTCAATTATTTCTGTCCTCTTCCCTCTTTGCATCTTCCATTATTTCCGTGGTTTCTTGCTGAAACTCTAGGGCCTGCAAGGTCTCACTAGTCTGCGGAATGGGGCTGGCAGAATACCAATCACATCACTGTATCCACTTTTTTTGTTTTTTCTTTTTACTGACAGTATTGTCTTCCTCAGAAGCATCATTTTCTTCTTTCTCTCAGAGCTTTACCTCACCTACGCGCCCAAATCTCCCCCGAGCCTACACCAGTTACTGACTTCCATGTGACTGTTGCAACTGTCCTCTCCTAGGACAATTATTATTGTTGGGTTGTTTTGTTTTTCGATCTCGGGGCAAACCCTGGAGGTGCTGATCCAGCAGGTTGACCAGATGCTGGCAGAGGGTAGCCCGGAGCCCTTGACTTAAAAGCCCTGGCTCCTCCGCTAACTGGTATATGGGGCAGTGTAGTCGCTAGCACCTTTTTTTGCAGGCGAGGGAAGCACAGCTTCCCATTCCGTACGGTGTTTCCCCATCCCCGCCCTCCCTGGAAAACTGACCACTCAGCTTCGAGTTTTATGTGGCAGCGCCTGATTGGTAGATCACTGAGAGCCCGTTAGAGAGGGCTGAGCTCATTGGGCAGACTCTCCTCGCCTCTCTCCTGCGGACCGATCAGTTTGGAAATACGATCCTCCAGGCGGGAACCGAAGTGTCAGCGGCTGCAGCTCGGAGGCGGCCGTTGCCATAGCAATCAGGGAAGCTCCCGGCCAGGGTCCGCTGGCTGGCAGCGCGCTGAGCCCCGCGCGGACCCCGGGCATGCCAGAAACACAAACCCCAATTCCTTCAGGAAGTCTTCCCAGGTTGACAAGGAGAGATAGCATAGCCTCGATTACTTACGGTCAGCGAGGGGAAGCCCTAACTTATTCTTATCTCCGACGTATTAATACTTTTTTTCAACGTAAAAACCCGTTTACCTTTGACATGGGCATAAGAAATACTTTTATGGGTCAGTGTAATTGTTTAAAATAAGTAAACTCTGAAAACATCAGCAGTCAGTCTTCCTCTCACTTCTCTATTCTTGGCTTTTGAAATGAGAAAAACACATTCCCTGCTTGTTTTTTATATACTTGCTAGGCATTTACATTTTGTTATTTGGGTGTCCACATTGTGTTTCCTCCCACATGGAGAGATTACACCATGAATCCCTGCCACATTCTGAAAAATAGGGGAGTTTACCTACTTTTATTTTCAGATGCGTTAAAAGATGAGATGCAGAAAGAGTAAAGAAATATGCTGAAGTTACCCACAGTGGGATTGGGGTTGGCCACTGTGAGGGACATTCCCCACCGTCTCATTCCTAATCACCTTGGTTTAAAGATAACAGACCTGTTTTTCTTTCAGAAGGTGAAGAGTGCTGATGGACGAGATGGATATAAGCAGACAAACAGGGAAAGTGAGAGAACCTACCAGGCGTTCTTGGATATCCTCATTGTAAACATTTCCCTTTCCTGAGAGTAGTTTTTATTTTATTTTTATGTATATATTTTAGTAAATAATCAAAAAGCTTTTGGGACTAAGTTTGGGAAATAAGTATTAAATAGATCAATAAGCTGGTTGATGCCATTTTGGAATTTAAAAAGAGAAAGAAGAAATATAACTATTAAGGAATGTACTAGCTTTCTCACGTAGCTTGGAAGGTAGTTCCAAAGGAGGAATTCCATAAACATTCTGATCAATGTGGTGGTGTCATCTGGAATTAGATATTGTAGCTTCCCTTTGAATGTATGTAAATTCTGATAACTAAAATTTGTTGATTTTTCCTGTTTTCTTCCCTCTCTTCCATCTTTGTCTCACTTTCATAAAGGATTTGGGATATGGCTTAATAGATTAATTTCATTTAAAGCTCCTTGGAAATATAAAAATACAAAATGTGGAATGTATTATTATTATTTTAGGCATTGCCAATTTATTACCAAAATTCTTAGTCATCACTGATTATATCCTGTGGTACTCAGATTAAAACAGGCCATAGGTATGTTACTGAAAAATTATGCAGATAAAAATGGAAAACATTGAACAAAATATTTTCCTGTAGACTTTGAATTGTAATTTGAGAAATATTTTTAAAAACTATTTATTTTTACAAGCTTGAAATTTGTTGAGATTCACAATGCTTTCTTTAAATTTTCTAGCACTTATGTTGTTAATGAAATGTATAGATTGAATTGCCGGAATTTTGGGTTTTTTTAGGTCAAATATTGGCAGTTTCATATGATTCAACTTAAAATGTGAATAGGAAAAATTTTACTTAAATATATTCTAAAGTTAATCCTTTTTTTGATATAAGTGATTACCTCCTAATGTATTGATTTTATAAGTTAAGATTTTATGTACTTACAGCAGGGCCCATTTAGAGTTCACCAGACTTTTCTGTTTTGCACATGTGTGGTATGATATCTTGACTAAAAATTCAGGAATTTAAGGGCAACTAGAAATCTTTCAGCACATGTCTTTCACAGCATTAACCACAATCCTCCCTGACAAGTTGGAGGTTACTGACTTTGAAACATAGCCAGTTGCTGGAAACCCAGTGCGTATTCTTTCCATGACCCTTAGAAACTGGCCTGTTTCCTATTAATGATTTTTTGTTTTGTTTGAGGCATATTATAGTCCAGTTTCCTGGTTAATTTCCAGATCTTCTGCCATTCTTTTTGCACAACTCATTTTCTTTGTGGTGGGTCTTACCAAAAGATACTGTGTACGGAAAAGGGGCTTCTGGAAATTATCATGTTTCAGCAACAAAATTGTTTAAACATCTGACAATCATTTACAACCAAACATCTCTGGTCTCATCCATGGAAAATGTCACATAGCAGAGAAAATTGAAAAGAGCTGGCAGAAGATATCTGTTGAGTTTGCATTGTGCACTGTTCAAATGTGTTCCTAGGAGACCTCAGACCGAGGCTATATTTTATTTCAATTTAGCTTGTTGGGTGTGTTCGCTTACGCTGAGAGTGAGTGATCAGAGTCTGGCTTTGAAGGTGAATTTGAGAAATCAATTAGTCTATCCTCCTCCCGTCTGGAAACTCAGCATCATTATGGACATAGAGCCTGACTCCACGAGGCAAAAGGAGGCTCTGAAATTCTTGAGCAGGCAGGGGGTGTTCCTACTGGCATTGGCCCTTGCTGATGAGTTCCAGTCCTGGTTATCAATGTTCTGAAGGCCCTGTAGAAGTGGTAACTCTATATGGTTTGGACCAATGATTTGTCAGCCTTGGGAGTCATTGACTAAGCTTGCCCTTTTAATCCCTACTTAGGAACTTTGAACATAGCTTGTCTTTAGGCATCCATTGGCCTGTATATTTCTCTAAGGCCATTTTTCCAGGGTTGTTTTAATAAGAAAAACCTCCAGGAAACGCTGGTTAGCTTGCACATGAGCCTTTGAGGTGAGTTGGTTTAATCCCAGGGTGTGATTAGTCTTTAGCTCACAATGACATTTCTATCTAGTTTGGAGACATTGAACTAGGTAGGGGTAAGATGGTTTTGCAGCCTTTTTAAGGAACACCTTTTTGAGTGGAATAGTGATAGTTCCACTTTCTCTAATGTAAGAACGTGAAGTCATTGTTGAGCCTGATAGGCCACATGCTTCTTGTATATAAATTACTCTATTATTAATGTAATCTGCAGGATAAAAACTTTGGGATAATTAGTGAACAAATCAGTCACCCGTAAGACACACAACCAGAGAAAATCAGGCTTCATTAGTTTCCTCATGATGTGAAACTCCTGGTTAATAATTACAGTTGTCTTAATTGAACCTCAGTTGGCAGTTTTCTGCCTATCAACTGAGCAGGAAATAGATTTCAATTTCATGTCTGTGATAGTCTACTAATTAGTGTATGAAATGCTTTTATTTACAAAAGCCTGCTTGCATATCTTTAAACCAGAGCTATCCAATAGGAGTATAGTGCTGTCCATATGTGTAATTTAAAATGTTCTAGTAGTCTCATTTAAAAAATAAAAACAGGTAAGATTAATTTTAACACTTTATTTAACCTAATATATCCAAAATAGTATCATGTCACCATGTAATCAATATAAAAATCATTAATGAGATATTTTATGTTTTGATTTTTATGTGAAGTCTTAGAAATCCAGTGTGTATTAATATTTTACATGTACAATGCATATCAATTTGGACTAGCCAAATTTCAAATACTCAATAGCCATACATAGATAGTGGCTGTTGAACTGAACAGCACAGCTTTAAATTGTTACACTATCTATAGTTAGGCAGAGGATTTTACAGGGGAGAGGGAAATAGAGTGGGAAGGAAAAAGAAATAAAAAAGAGAATCCACAGCACCAGATCTCCCAAAGTAGGCATCCCTCTGTTCATTGTTTATTGTTTTTAGAGACAGGATCTTGCTCTGTTGCCCAGGCTGGAGTGCAGTGGCATGATCATAACTCACTGCAATCTGTAACTGCTGTGCTTCAGCCTCCCAAGTAGCTGGGACTATAGGCACCTGCTACCACACCTGGCTATTTTTGTTTCGCTGTGTTGCATGGGCTGGTCTGGAACTCCCAGCCTCAAATGATCCTGCCCCCTCAGCCTCCCAAAATGCTGGGGTTACAGGAGTGAGCCACGACGCTGGGCTCTGTTTGCTATTTAAACTTTAAACCTAAAACATTGATTTCCTTCATTTAACAACCCAGAAGAAGATCATGATCAAAACAATCTTATGTACTCAACGGCCGCCCTACACAAATTTGAGAAGTGAGAACAGATGGTTTTGATCTGGTAGAAAGAGAATGCACCTTGGGGACAGGACAGATAGAACTTAGTTCAGAACAGCTCTGCTGTGTCAGAGCTGTGAGCTTATGCAAATCTGTAGCCCTCTTGACTACGCTCTAATAATGGGGACAAATGAGCGAGTCTCGCAGGACTTTAGTGGGGACTAAATTAGATTTCTCATGCGGATGTAGCTCGTCAAGTCAGTGCGTGGCACATGGGAGCCACTCACTCTACCAGTGCTGTTATCTCCGTTTTCCTCATCAGGACACTTCACGCAGCCTTTCTCTCTCCCTACTCTGAAGCAATTTCCTATTCTACATTTCCCAGTTTCTGCGGCAGCCCCTGCTTACAGGCAGGATTTAATTGTGACTGCGTTATGAATATAGGAAACCTACTGTTGAAGTACCGGTAATAATGGTAGTAAGAATTCAGTTACTGCCCATTCCAAATGCACGTGAAATGTTCCATTAAATCACTCTAAGCATGGTGAAAAGACCAGCAGTACTTTTATTTTTAACCGATGAGTGGCAGCATTGTCTAACTCACTGATCTGTGAGCAGCTGGTCTGCCAGAGTTAGTTTGCTGCTTGGTGCTTTGTATTAAATAATTATCAGTGGTTCATTCTCTCGAGCTGAAGGTGAACTTTTCACCAAAAAGTCCAGGGTGCTGGACTACAGTGTCAGCCCCCAACAAGCTAGAGGAAACCCGGGATGCAGAACTGCTGTTCGTTTAGACACTTGGGGAGACGGCCCAGGCCCAGAATCAAGGTGCTTATTAAGAGGTCACCTACCGGGGGGCGGATGGGTTCCTGCCAGGGGCTTGGGAAAGTGATGACAGGAAACACTTTTCAGCAGGAGATCCCCAAAGGTCAAGATGAGAGGGACAAGAGGGTAGAGAGAGGGATCCTAGGAGGCCGGATGAAAACTGCAGCAGCCTCTACAAGCAGAGACAGGCGTCAAAGACTGATCTTCTGGTAAGTTCACTGTAGTAACTGGGAAGTGGCTTTCTTACTCTTACCCCCCAGCCCCCAGTAACACCTGTTATTTTTGAATTAAAAGGATATGTTCTGAAGAAAAAAGTTCTAGTTTTTAAAATATTTTTCCACCTGGAATTGTATGTACCCCCCAGCCCCAACACCCAAAACAATGATTGTTGGTATTCTGAATGATAACCTTTAGGAACCACATTACTCATCTATTTGAATGGAAGAGAATCTAATTATATTTGCAAACTTAAAGTTCTTTCAGGCTTTCCTTTAAGTGTCCTGATTTTCGTCAGGTGGGTCTGTTTGACTTATTTGGCCTGGATCAAGTGATTAGCCAGAGAACGTTACGAGAATGCAGAAAAACACCAAGGACAAAATAAAAATTGCCCATTAGCTTTAGAAGATATATATCTTGAAAAATAGGATAGAAAACTATTGGTTATTGTTCCAGAGGCATAGAATTATTCTTATTTTTCGAGACAAAGTCTCACTCTGTCACCGGGAGTAGAGTGCAGTGGCCTCATCATCATAGCTCGCTGCAACCTCAAACTCCTGGGCTCAAGCGATCCTCCTGTCTCTGCCTCCCACAGTGCTAGGATTACAGGTGTGAGCCCAGAGGCATGGACTTAAACCAGAAAAACTTTTGAATTGAAGTCAAGCTGCATGAATTCTGTAACTAACCATGCTAACAACAACAACAAAAAGAGCAGGAAAACTATAGGATTATCTTGGTTTGTTTGATTTTTCAGGTATTCATTTATGTACTAAAAATTTTAAATATCTTAAATTTTTTGTTTTAAGTGCCATGTGCTATGAGTTGTGCTAGATGCGGGTGGGGGAAAGGAGGGGAGCGATGAATAAGGCACAGTCTTTGCCTGTAAGTCCTTACAATTCACCGGAGAAGAGAGACGAGCAAATCAGTAATTCCAATATGGCAAATGCCACAGTACACTTTGTTATAATAATAGAGAGAAAGGCTTCTAGCTGCCCACTGGCAGCAAAGAAATCTTCCCAGGGACCTGACACGAGCTGAGTCTTGAAGGCAAATAAGAGTTATCCAAATTGGGTGTGGGAAGTTGGAATAAGGACATTCCAGACAGGGGAGAGAAATGTGCGGAGACATTTATATCAGATTGCTTCATGTTCGTGGGGAACGGCAAGGACACCAGTATGAAGTCGACGCAGAGTGTGTGAGCACATTGAGGCATGGGGTGTGGGGGGACTGAGGCTGAACAGGGGAGGAGGGGTAAGGAAACGATGGGCCTTTTATGCCATGTGGGTAGTTTGGAATTGCATCTTATAGGGTTTGATGACAGGGAAGGGAGCGGGAGAAATGTGGCTTCCGATTTGCATGGTAGGATGAACGCTGGGAGTACAGAGGGCAGGGTTGTGGAGTTGGGAAAGACGATAAGTTTACTTTGGGACCTTGAGGGATCCTGCCCTGGTGGCAACTGACTACAAAGAACTGGCCATCAAGAGAGACCTAGATTTCCAGTTCCAGATTTTGTTTAGTAATAATTACCATTTACTGAGGACTTACTATGTGCCAGATTCTGCATTAATCCTCATGTTAGATCCTCTTAACAATCCCATAAGCACATTTTACAGATGAGAGAGGTCTAGACATAGGACTTGTCCAAAGTCACGTGGCCGGCAAATGGTAGAGCTGAGATGTGAACCTTGGCTGACAGCGAGCCTGTGCTCTTAACCACCGCCTTCCACAGGAGCCCTCTGCATGGCAGTTGTACTTGAAGCAACAAGTACAAATGAGACTTTCAGGGACAGGATGTGGAATGAGAAGAGTAAATGACTGAGGCTGGAGCTCTGGGGAATAAAACCAGAACAGGAGCTCGTGGAGACTAGGAAAGAGTTGACACAGAGCAAGGAGGAAAACAAGGAAAGGACACTTTCCAGAAACCCAAGAGGAGAATTTCCAGGAGGGAAAGGATCAACAATGGCAAATATCACAAAGAGGTAAGGTAAGAAAAGGACCAGACAGTATCTTTGGCCTTCCCAAGATACCTCTATGTCTTTCTGGCACCAGCCCCACATGTCTAGCGGATGGCCAAGCATAAATAAGCATTTGGGCATTCCACAGGCATCTTCACCTTCTAAGTTCCTCTTCTGTTGGCAATGCTACTTTCTTCTCAGACATCCACAATACACATGTCAGGATGATGTTTTTCCCCCTTAGAGACAGGATCTTGCTCTGTGCCCAGGCTAGATTGCAGTGCCATGATCATAGGTCACTGCAACCTCAAACTCCTGTCTCAAGCGATCCTCCTGCCTCGGCCTCCCAAGTAGCTGGGACTACAGGTGTGGGGCCACCACACCTGGCTAATTAAAAATAATATTTTGTGCAGACAAGGCTCACTATGTTGCAAAGGCTGGTCTTGAACTCCTGACCTCAAGTGATCCTCCTGCCTCAGCCATCCCAAAGTGCTAGGATTACAGGCATGAGCCACCACACTCAGCCCCGGATGATCTTTGATGGCCTTATGCTACATGACCACCAATGAGCAAGTCCTGTTGACTCTAACCTGACAACCTTTTTGTCATCCACCCCTTCCTCTTCATGTCCTCTCTGATGCATGTTCAGCCAAGCAGTTCTTTGCTTTTTACGTGCACCATGGTAGTTCTGTCCTGTTTTGTCTTCTTGCCTCTGGATGCATTATCCCTTAATCTACCTTGCCCAGTTAATCCTTCTGAAGCCTTAACATGCCACTCTCCAGCTCAGAAACTGTTTTCAGTAGCTCTTCATTGTTTATGATATAAATTTCAAATTCCATATTGAAGGCCATCTGTGAAATGGCTGTAGCTTATTCTTTCCCCTTGCCCCTATTATGTGCTTTACAGCTTATTCTCCAGCCAGAAGGAAACAAATGTTTTGTTCCCTGTGTTCGCTTCCTTGGATTCATTGCTTAGAACAACCTTTCCACTTGGATGCACTTTGCCTTCATCTTTCAGGTTCCAATCCTGCCTATCCTTCAAAGGTCATCTCAAATACTATATTCTCTGTGAGTTTTTCTTGACCCCTTCCATCAGAAATCATTTCAGCCTTTCTGAACTCACTTGACTGTGGCACTTTATCTATGCCCCTCTTAGGACAGTTAACGCTTTCTACTTTTTTTAGATAGGGTGGTATATACATCTTGACTTAGTTTTTGAAGGCCAGGTATATTTTTAAAACTATTTTTATATTCCTTATTTTGCTTGTGACATGGATGTTCTATTAACATATGTAGGTGTTTTGTTGAATATTTATTTATTGAGTGATTGGATTGATCTGGCAAAGAGAGTAATTCAATGGATAGCTGATTTCACTGTCAGGATCTGCACAATATCCAGAAATTTCTTTTTAAATTATCTCTTTAGACCAAGACTCCCTAGTGCCCTGACCTTTCAGCTGGATGGTGAAGACCCATAGCTAAAGTTTGAGAAAAGTTCATTTTAAGAAGTGTCAATGTCTATGACAGAAGGGCTTAGGCAGGTATTTGGTTCCTATAGGAACTACATTTTCCTCTCTGGGGAAAATCTGCAATTCTCTGGAGCATCTCAACATCCAGTCTTGTTATTCTTGAGATGTTTAATGTAGTCACCCTCTGCAGAGGCAACGTTTAGAATGTGCCTTTGAAGGTGGATAAATATCAGGGTAAAAGAAAAAGGTGCTTGTCTTGGGGATAGAATCCTGGATCTCCTGGAAATATCTTCATGTTTGGTGGCTGTATAATATTTCCAGGTTTTCCCTTGACTCATAGATAGAACCAGATTAGGGAATTAGAATCCATAGCCAGGACACTGGACCCAGTTTGGTGGTGCCTGTCTGTCCTGCCTGTGCAATTCAATCCCGAGTGGAGTTTCCATGGCTGAGCCTTCTATCCCGCATGGTTCTCTTTGCCCTTCTCTGGCCTTTGAGGGCACTTTCTTCTCTAGCCACATATGGATGAGCTGCTTGCTAAGCAAAATGCAGGAGAACTCAAGGGAGGGATCAATGGAAAATGTCTTATGGTGTTACGTTTGTTTGGATTTCAATGTCAAGCTTAAACTTTATAATTTGAGCATGTGGGCAGTTGGAGTTCTTAGCTTCTTACCTGCTTAGGCAGAACTAAATTGCTCCTTTGGAATAAAAAAAAGGACTGTTGAATTGCTCTCTTTGCCAGATCCTATACCAGGCAGATAATCAGCAACAAATTTAATTTCTCTTGGTCTTCTCTAATGAAGAGAGCACACCCTTCCCAGCTGCTTCTCCCCACCCTTGCTTATCTATCCCCCTCCCTCTACTCAGTGGTGGGCTAGCCAACAGGCAGCTGTGAGCCAAGGTAAATGCCGAGTCTTCATCAAAGGTCAAAGCACCTCCGATCCTGGGCAGAGGAGGGTGGGAAGTGATACCCACCAACTGCTGCATTTCTTGAGCAGGTGCTGCAGGGACTGTCTGATTTTCTCCCCATCTGGCCCATAGGGACCCATATCCCAAATGCGAAGCTCAAAGATTAAGCATGTCCTAGCTATAGGTGCCATCCTTCTGTTAGCTTGAATATCACTTCGTGCTTTCATCCTTTCTCTCTTTATGTCCCCTTTTGCCCAATCTCTGACTTGTTCACATTGACACCTTCTTACATGGAATCTAAAGAGATTAATTTGGAATAATTTTCACTACAAATTAGTGGATCCGCACGTGCTTACTGTTCCTTTGTCTTCTATTTTAGAAGAAATGGTTTTGGTATTTTTGTGCAAGTACTCCCTAATTCTTTGTTCCTTTGGTCCTGAGTCCTGTATGCTTTTCCTTTCTAATTTAGCCCCTTTTATTTTAGTCCCTGTCCTCTTTTAACCCATGTCTGATGCCTTTGCCTGCTGTTCATTAGAAATTTGGAGGTAGGGGGAGTGTCTTGATTCATAGAATAGAAAATTAGATGAGAGTCTCTCCTTAAAAGGGGGGCTCAGGTCAGAAATACCTTTTTTTGTGCTATCGTCAGAAATTTTAGAAATTTTAAATGGAGGCTGGGGTTGAGAATTAGAAATTAAAACTTAGAATTGATTGTCTAAAGAGTCTGGATCCAATCTATGAGGTACACCAAAATTGGTTCGTAGAATCAGGTGATTCTCTAAACAAGCAAAGGTAACTAACCTTTAAGACTTTACCCACAATTGTGAAGAGTGATCAACTAGGAAATCAAACTGTATCTCTAAATA
>CAUYSK010044984.1:0-16615 GCA_963575035.1 Avahi laniger | reverse complement strand
AGTACTATTCAGCTTTAAGAAACAATGGTGATATAGCACCTCTTGTATACTCCTGGATAGAGCTGGAATGCATTCTACTAAGTGAGGTATCCCAAGAATGGAAAGACAAGCACCACATGTACTCACCATCAAATTGGTATTTACTGATCAACACATATGTGCACATATAAGGATAACATGTATTGGATGTTGGGCGGGGGGGGCGGAGGGGACTGGTATATGCATACACAAAGAGTACAATGCGCACCACCTGAAGGATGGACATACTTGAAACTTGGACTTGGGGGGGAGGGGGGCAAGGGCAACATACGTAACCTAAACATCTGTACCTCCATAATATGCTGAAATAAAAAAAAATTGAATTACCTAGGTGGAATCAGAATTGCAGCTCCAGATTTAGGTAAGCAATGAAGATGTATACAGTAGTCCCCCCTTTATCCTTAGTTTTGCTTTTGCAGTGTCAGTTATGCAGTCAACTGTGGCCCAAAAATAGATGGGTATGGTACAATAAAATATTTTGAAAAAGAGAAACTTTTTCACATAACTTTTATTTCAATATATTGTTATAATTGTTCTATTTTATTATTATTGTTAATCTCATACGGTGCCTAGTTCATAGATTAACTTTTATCATAAGTATGTATGTATAGGAAAAACAATATTTGTTGAGTTCGGTGTTATCTGCCGTTTCCAGCATCCACGGGGTTATCCCCCGCAGATAAAGGGGGACTACTGTATCTGGGAAACCGTGGAAGCAGATAAAGTCACCCATGGAGAGCTCTTAAAGAAATAAAAAGATGCTTAGCTTACACAAATCTATCCATTATCATCAAACATTTATTGAGCACATCTCATGAGCTCTGTGTGAAGGATTTTATTTTCATTATCTCAATTATGCCCACAACACCAATGAAGAAGATACTGTTATTTTATATAGAAGGAAATATATGCTTAGAGGTTTAAGAACTCGAAGGTCACATACCTGGTGGGGTGGCAGAACAGGAACCAAACTGATTTTGATGGACTCTAAACCTGTGCTTTCAACTCAGCGAGAGATCTAGAAACTCAGGCACTGCTCTCATACCTCAACTGCCCTTCTCAGGTGCAATTTTCACTTACCACTTGGTTCATGTTTCCGTCTGGTTACTTGGGAGGAGCAGCTCTTCTGAGTGGCTTCTAGGACCAGACTCAGGTGCAAGCCCAAGGATCTAGCATTCCTGCCATGAATTCCCCATCTAACAAAAAAAGGAACCAGTAAGTTTGAATGGATAAAATAGAGCTGTTTAGGGATCTAGCTTCAACCTCGTAGGACATTTATTTCAGATATTGGGGAAAATGAGGAAAGGATGAATGTAGGTAATTGGTTCTCAGTCCTGGCTAAACTCAAAATCACCTGGGGAGCTTTTTACAAATACCAGTACCCATTTTCGATCAATAGAATCAGAATGCCAGGATTAAACACAGACTTTAAAAAGTCGCAGGTGATTTCAAAGTGCACCCAGTGTTGACAATCACTGTTATAGAGGGACGAAAATTCAGGTGGGGGAGGCAGGCTATTTAGGTATTTCATAGGAGATGGCTTTCATGTTTTTGGACAAACCAGTTGCCTAGGACACACGCTGAGAATGAGTGGGGGGCTTTGCATGCAATCCTTGAGGAGAATGGCTAGTTTAGAGCAGCAGTAGAGGAAAAACTCACCAAGGGCAAGAGGGCAGTAAAACATTAATAGACCAATAGGGTTAGCTGGAGTTGAAAACCCTTAACTTTTGGTGGCCGCAATTTCATTATGTGATCTTCTTTAGGAGCACTTGCAAAAAAGGGATATTTTTTGCATTTATTCAGGATGGACATGCTTAAGTTTGGAAAGGCAGAAGGACCAAGGGAACCAAAACAGTCATTGAAGTGAGGCACCCTGTAGTCAAATTGCAGTCAAGGTAGTCTAGACTGAAAAAAAGTCTAGGAAAAGTGGCATGAATTAAATGCTCATATATGCAGATTTTTTGGAGTTATTGATATTTCTTTACTGGGAAATATCAATTAAATGTTTACCAGAAACATTTAATACTTATGATGGCAAGTAATTGCCTACAGACCCATTGTTGGATAGTTTCTTCTGGTTACAAGGTTCAGGATCCCAGGTCTCTGGAGACAACGTAATGGTATGATCTGAGGGAGTTTGTCATTCTGTCCTTACTGGCTTGTGTTGTACCAGATCCAAGGTACACTCCTGTTGCATTGCCTCACTGTGGTCTAGCACTCTTAACTACGGTTGCTTTTGATTGCCAACTGCTTTTGGCATGGATTCCATTGGTTGCTGTGGTATAGATTTCTTGGATTATCACTTCTACTTACCATCAGAGTACTATTTCACTTGTTTTTAGAATTACACCCAGAGTATTATCCAAGCCTGTAGTTATTCATTAATTCAACAGATGTCTATTAAGCATTTACTATGAGCTAGGTATTGTATTTGGCAGTTTATTCAATATTTTTCCTCATTCCAGTTATTCATGGAGCACCTTGAGGGGAGATAACTTGCAAGGCTTTCAGACACACACACACATGCACACACAGACATGCAAACACACACATACACACACACACAGCAGGCATTCTTCTCATACAGCACCAACTCACCCCACTACTTCTTCGGTGTCCCTAACTCATAACTTTATATTTGATTCTAATCATGTTTTTTGTTCCAGACCTGCTAGGAAGGATTATGCCTAGCCCCAAAGAACTGATTCCTCCCTATTAAGGGGATCTTGGACCATTTAAATTGATGGTGAACACTGACTCTTTTGTTCATCCTCATTTCTTCTGGGAATATAGCTCCCCTTTTATTTGATGTTTTCTATAGAAAAACATCAAATATTCAAGGGTGATCTAACTCCCCCACCTCAGCCAGAGTTCTTCAGAACTTGGCAGTAGGGACACTTGAGTTAAGCTGGGTCAAAAAGCTCCTTACCTAAAATATCTGGACTGAGGACCTGAGGGACCATGTAGACAATCTCTCCTCAGAAACTGAATTTTGTAAGGTATAAACTTGGGTGCAGGGGCTTGGCAGTTGTGGGGGGAAATTCATCTGCAGAGAAAGAGAATGAAGCTCAGGAGTGGGGAGAACCAGAGATTACAGTTGATGAGAGAACATTCTGGCAGCATCAGGGTTGGGAGTCGCTGTGCTCTGGAGCCCAGCTGAATCCCTGCTCTTTCCTCTTCCTGATTATTCTAACCTTCTATTGGTAAATTCCACTTTTTGCTTAAGGTAGTTCAAGATGGATTACAAAAAGAATCCATAATTAATACACACGTGTTCCTTATGCACACAGATCAGGACATGAACTCAATGTTCATCTAGACTATAAGCCTAATTTTATACGTAATAATTAAAATAACAATTATTCCTTACTGGGCACCTATCTGTCACATGATGGTAAGTATTTTATACACATGATTTTTAATCCTTACAACAGATATCCAATGTACATATTCTTATCTTCAGTTTATAGGTGAGGAATTTGAAGCCCAAAGAAGTTTAGTGACAATCTATTACTGTCATAAAGGCAGTTATTGGGAATTAAGAAGCCCAGTACTTTCCATGAATTATTTTTCTCTGTTGGGTTATACTAAATAATGAAAATCTATAATGATGTCTAGAAAGGACAAGTGAGTTAATTCAAAGAGCCCATAAAGTTTGCCATAAAAATGGTAGTGATTTAAAATAGGAGATGATGCATATAATAGGTAAACCACATTTTAAAAATTAACAATTCCAGCCTGGGCAATATAGTGAGACCCTGTCTCTACAAAAAAAAAAAAATTAAAAATTAGCTGGGCATAGTGGCATGCACCTGTAGTTCTAGCTATTCATGAGTCTGAGATAGGACTGCTTGAGCCCAGGAATTTGAACTTCAGCCTGGATGACAGAGCAAGACCCTGTCTCTAAAAAAATAAATAAATAACTCTACATCAAGCTATAATTTTACATCTACTACATTGCAAAACAGAAGAAAATTCTGCAAAAACACAGTGTTATGGTGAAATGATACCCTTATATGTCGCTTGTAGCTGTAGAAACTGGTAAAAGGTTTTTTGGAGAGCAATTTGGGAAAACATTTCAATAGCCATTAAGTGTTCACATCCTTTGACTCATGTAATTTTACTCCTGGAAAAATAACCTGAGGAAATAATCCAAAACTATATTCATCGAGATGTTTACTAAAGCTACATTTATAACAAGACAAATTGGACACCTCCAAAACGTGCAAAACTCGAGATCTGTTTAAGCATGAATTTGTGACTTTGTTAATTCATTTGATCAACAAGTAATGAAATACCTATCATGTGCCAGACACTATGCAAGACACAGGTTTGCAGAGGTTTATGTAAACAGAAAACCAGAACATAAAAAACAATGTTTTTAATTCTTTATTCCTCAAAGGGTATGAAGAGATTTATAATACCATAAAATAGAATAAATAAATTCAGGACCAGGATGAATACACATTTTAATAAAGAATCAATTTCAGAGGAAAAGAGTACAGATCTACAGGGGCCTGTTTGATTAACAAGAACTCAAATTTGGTTCTGAGTTTCCAGGCAAGCAAAGAAAAAGGGAAAGATTGTCAGTGACTGATTTACCTTGTTAATGAGGAGATAACACAAGAGTTCCTCAAAAGAAAGAAGTTATCCCTTTTATTTAGTTCTAAATGATTTTTTTTCTGTAAATGGTGAAATTATGGCATCTCTTAGGAGTTTTGGAAGACTATTAGAAATATTTCAGGCATACGAAAGTGTATATAAAATAATGTAATGAGCATATATATGTGTATTCCATGCATGGCTTAAAAATAGAAAATACTACAAATGAAACCTTTTGTACCCTTCTGCAATTCTATTTCTTGGTATTTCTGCCCAGAATTAATCATACTCCTGAATTTAGTCTCTTATTTTCATTCAACTCAATTCATATGTATGCATCCATTGAAACACATAGCATTGTTTTCACGAAATATTAATACATAACATTTCTATAAATGAGAGGTGTGGGGTCTCTGGCTTATTCACTTTTTGCTGCCAAATAATATTTTATTCTATGAATATTCCACGATTATCCATTTCCTGTTGGACATTTAGCTCGTTTCCATTATCTTGCTATTACAAAGCTGCAACACACTTTCTCATACATGTCTTCCTATGATACATGAGAAGTCTCCACCAGCCTTTTATATTGAAATCACAGGCCAAAAGGGATGTGCCCATTCATCTTTGTTCAATATTCGAATCCACATGGCTCTCCAAACTTGTCATATCAGTTTACATGGAGTATAATTAAATTTAAAGGTATTCCATGTCAGTACAGTCAGGGATGTAATAATACTCTGACAACCACCTCCCTTCCGCCCCAGCAAGCTCCTCCTCAAGAAACTAGAGTGGAATTGAAAGTTAAGAAGTACACTTGGAGTCAGCACCTGGTGACATTCAAGGCAAAGGCGCAGAAATGGAATCAGAGCAAAGGCATGGGTCTTCGACTACCTCCTAAGTATCAATTTTGAGTTCTCAGAGACGTATGTGTAGAAAGACCTAGTTTTCAGAATAGGGCCTGAGCCCACACAGCCCAGGAAAAAGTCCAAGCCGGGAGAGCAGAACTTCTCAACTCACCCACCTGACACCCACATGCAGCGGATGGAAGAGTAAGAGAGCCTGCAAGAGAGCGTGCAAGATAGCCACCTTCTGGCAAATGTGGCCTAATGCTCGGAAGGTAAGAAACTGCTCCTCCCTGAGGGAGAACTAGTGTAGAGGCAGCTTTTCTCTCTGGAGCTCAGTAGCGAAGGAATAATTACTCAAAACACAGTGTTTAGAGAAAAGGGAAGAGACCAAAGTCTGGAGGAGGAAATGGCCTCCCCAGCTAAGTGCCTTCCCGTATTTATTTCCAAGGACATGTGCAAAAGGTCAGGAGTGTTTGCCGATTTCTTTAACGACATCCATAGAGGTCAGCTGTTTTAATTGGCGAATCCGTAGAGATAGAAAGTAAAAGAGACAGAAAGCGACAAGACCATGCACAATAAACCACACATGTAAGTTGAGGCCTGAAAACCAACTATTAGGATTTAGCCAGGAAAAAATCATAGCTGAGGTCTGTGTCTCTAACTGCTTCAGTTGACCCCATGTGATCCCGGGCACCCTCACGGTGTTACATGTCTGTTGTGGTGGGACCCCTGTCAGCAGCAGCTGGAGGGAGAGACATTTCATTCACAGAATCAGGTTGTTGGATTGATTCTTTCAGCTCATGATATGGGTGAACTCACCTGGAAGGGAACCACTGGGGACCTGTAGAAGTTTGAACACAAACGTATCCTCTTCCCCTCGTTAAATCAATTACAATCAAAGGCCAATCTCTTGGAATTAACAACAGCTGGAGAAGACGGGGCTGTAGAGGTCCCATCGGGACTATAATAGCATTAAGACCTCTTAGGTCCTGTAGTAAATGCCACTTATTGTTCTTTTTAGATATGACGAATACAGGAGTGTTCTGTGGGCTCAGGGAAGGTTCTATGTGCCCACTTTAAGTTGGTCCTGGACAAGAGATTTTAAATGTTTTAATTTATCCTGCTTAATGGGCCACTGCTCTGTCCAGAAGGGCGAATTAGTGGTCCATTGTTAAGGTGTGGGTTGTTTTGGATGCACCTGAGCAGCGGCCCCTAATGAAAAGGCTGGGTAGTTAGAAGATTCCATTGTTCTAGCAAATCTCGTCCCAGTAAAGACTGGCCCTCTCATAGGCAATGTTGAAAAGCGGATGGTTTACCAGGGGAGGAATAGAGATCTCCTTTGAGAGGGGGAGGAAGAGGAGAAGGAGGTAGGTGCTCCTCCTGTTCAGCCGCGGAAGGCGATGGTGGAGAGAATGGCTCAGGATTCGGGAATTGTGCAGCAGGGGACACAGGCTCCTCTGGCGGAGCAGACGGCGGCGGAGGAGCGGGTTCCGAGGGATTAGAACCCGTAGGAACCTGTAAGGGAGTCAGCGCTGTTCCCCCCAGGCTCCACGTAGTTAACCCGGCAAGGGGCACCAGAACCCCCTGCCTAAAATTCTTCTTAAAAACCTTCCCTACTTGCTCCCAGAGCTCTAAATCTAATGTGCCCTCATCTGGGAACCTGGACCAATGCTGTCTTACTGCGCATACGAGTTGTTGTAAAGCTTTTGGGTCAACACAGCACTTGGCAGCGTTTAAGAACTGTTGCAAAGTGCGCAGATAAATTCGCTGATCTTTTGTCAGGTGCTGCCCCATGTTGGAAATCACCTCCGAACTGCGCACGTTGGTCCCTTTCCCAGGGCAGCAGGCGGGACTGTCCCTTACCGGGATGATTCTCCGTGTAGGCCGGACGACAAAAATGCTCACTGGACGCGCAGATTCCTGAGTCATGTCGGGGTCACCACTTGTAGGGGCAGCTTTTTGCTCCGGAGCTCGGTAGCGAAGGAATAATTACTCGAAACACATCGTGTCTAGAGAGAAGGGGAGAGACCAAAATCTGAAGAGAAAAGGCCTCCCCAGCTAAGGTCCTTCCACTATTTATTTCCAAGCACACGTGCAAAATGTCAGGGCCATTTGCTAATTTCTCTTTAAGGACATCCACAGAGGTCAGCTGTTTTCAGCTGACCTTTGCACACAGCAAACAAGCAGCTTGGAGAAGGCGTTTTTCCACCTGTCCCTTCATTGAGCCTGCTCACATTCCTTTCATCCATTCGTCCTTTATTCTAGGCCCAGACCCCACAAGCTAGCCCTTGGGGTGTTGGGGAGAATATTGGAGAAAAAGTCAAGGCAGAGTCCCCAGGTGACTGTGGATTAGTTGATTTTGCCACCACATTGATAGTTCAACAAGCAACATTTTAAAAAGTTTTCTTTAAAGCCCCATGATGGCTGAGCCTTTCATGTCTTCTTCCCTCATGAAATGATAAAACCGTCATGGAGGAAGGGATTGTCTGGAACGTTCGGGCCCCAGTGAATGCCATGCACAGACAGAGTTTATGCTCTGGGAAGCTTTGTTTTTGAAGTTAAAGTGAAGAATGGAATTAATGTTTAGTGTAACCATATGGATAATCTTGGAATACCTTGAAGGTCATTTAGTCTAATTTTACAAACTGTACATGACTTGGCTAATTTTAGGATTATTAGTTTATGTCCCCCTTTTCCTTGATCATTGCCAGCATTCAAACATCTCTCCGTATCCATGAACTTACTAGTTCACCCTATCTGCAATGTCGTTTCTGCTGCAATGAGAACTTTAAAAAATTTTTAGACAGCTATGTATAAAGGAAGAACGTTTGCACAAAAGGGCTTTTTACTTTGCTTCCTGCCCATTTGTGACCACCAAAGATGACCTAACAGGCTCTCTTTTTTCTTTCTTTCTTACCTCTTAAGGTATTAGAGAGAAAGGAGACATACTCATTGCCAAAAATCATTATATTAATAGGCACTAAATAGCCATTACGAAATACATTTCCTATTCCTCACACTTTCCAACTCCAATTACAGATACAATCAATAGACAACAAAGGATCTGAAGTGGTCTGAGGCTGAGAGCTTTAGGTGGCTTCTCATTTGATAGTGTGACTGCTCTTAAGGTCATTCAAAGGATGGCAAACACTTAGGCAAGTATTATTTATTGTTGAGAAACTCTTGAAATTTCCTAAGGAAATATTCTGCCAGCCTCTTCCCTTTTGGAAGGGAAACACTTATTTTGTGCCCAGGCCTTCCCTTTCTTTATTTCAAAAATGCGGATCTGATTCCCAACAGCCTAATACTCCCAACCAGACTTTGCTGTAAAGTCATAGGAAGAATTGCTTTATGTGAATTCACAGCTGCTTACCTTCAGTCTCTGTGTTACGGGAGAAAATAAACAGTTTTTATTCAATTATATTGGAGTTTCTATTCCTTGTAGCACAGATGCAATCAATCCCCTTTATAGTGACTCAGCGATTAAGTGCTGGAAATTCTTTTTTCATGTTGTTTCAGGTGTCTGTCCTCTTTTCTTACAACAACCACAATTTAAACTCAGTCTCAATTATTTCATGGCTGGATTGCTGAAGTAGCCTCCAAGGCTGCATGCGTCCACCTTCGTATTTCTTCTCCAATTTGGTTGGTATTCGCCGGATTAATCTATCATTCAAACCCCCTTTAACCAGGTCTTTCCCATAATCTTTAATAGTCTTTAATAGTTCCTCACTAGCTCAAGCCTCAAAACACAGCCTGGGAATTGGGGCACTCAGCAGCGTGGGCCAGATGCCTTTCCACTCCATTTTCTACCATCTTTCATGCTGTTGTCCGTCAGGCCGCATCTAACTATCTAGCCAGAGTCTCCAAAATACATATTGCTTCTTCTTGCCTTTGTACCTTTCCTCACATCCTCTCCCCAACTTGGAATATATGCATTGACCTTGGGCTAGAGACAGTGCTAAACATAGAATAAAGATGAAGGAGTCAAAGTTCCTGCCTCCTCCTCTCTATCCGTCTGTTGTAGGCTCAAGAATGGCCCCAAATATGCCCACGTCCCAATCCCTGCAACCTGCGAATTTGTTGTCTTGTATGGTAAAAGGGGATAACTGCAGATGTGATTAAGTTAAGGATCTTGATTTGGGGAGGTAATCCTGGATTATCTGTGTGGGCCCCAGTAATTACATATGTGTAATTACAAGGATCTCCATAAGAAGGAGGCAGGAGAGTTAGCAGGGGAGAAGGTGATGCGGTGACGGAAGCAGAGATTGGAGGGATGCAGCTAGGAGCTAAGGAATGCTGGAAGCCTCCAGAAGCCAGAAAAAGTAAGGAACAGGCTTACTCCTGGAGACTATAGAAGGGAACAGCCCTGTGAATGCGTTGATTTTAGCCCCATAAGGCTCATTTTAGACTTTTGACTTCCAGAACTGTAAGATAAATTTGTCTTTTTAAGTTTATGGTAATTTGTTACCACAGCAATAAAAAAATTCTAAACATTCTTCAGTGCTCAACTGAATCCACCTCACCATGTAGCTGTGCCAGTAACTCAATGCCATAGTCATTTCCCTTCCTACAAATTTGCTTTTTTACATATCATAAAATTCACTCATTTTAAGTGTACAACTCTATAGTTTTTAGTGACTTTCCATGCTGTTAAACCATCACTATAATCCAGTTTTAGAACATTTCATCACCCAGATAAATCGACAGTTAATCCCTGTTGCCAACCTCAGCTTCAAGCAACCACTAATCTTTCTGTCTCTCTAGATTTGCCTTTTCTAGATACATCATCCTTCCTATGAATCATTAGAGTACTATCTTATGTGAACAGTACATATTTGAAGACCTCACATAGTCCCAAACTGATGTATTTTCATATGAAGCTTCTCATGGAGGAGATGCATACTTTTATTGCATAAATCTGTAACCACTGTAGATTTGGTTTAATTCTGCCTTTTATTTTTTCAGCATTATCTCTGATCTTTAGCAGAACTTTTTGAGGGGATGGGTATTGCTTTACCTTCTTTCACATGCTTTATTCAACATTTTTTTTTCTGTTCCAACATTCTTGGTTTCCACGCACGATTTTTTTAAGGATAGCGTTAGTACTCACACTAGCGCGACCAAATAATGAACACTTAGATGACTTTGTTACAGAAAACATTTTAGATTATAATAATAAGGACTGTTAAAATAATAGCTCAATAGTCATCAAAAGCATGTGTGTACATAAACAATAGTAAGCCATCCTGCGAAGGAACCTCGGGTATTTCTATATACTAGCTAAAGTGATACCAACATTTTCCCACAGTGGAAACACAATTTACAGTTCACCCAGACAGCCAGTTGTGAAATTTGCACAAAACATGAGTGTTATTAATAATTTTGAATCTTTCAATTTTAAATTCATATAAAATGTGTATTCGTTTATTCTCTTTACCACTCATTTGGCCCTTTTAATACAAGGCCTTGATTATTGTAACAGCTGAACTTCCTTAGTACTAGAAGCTTTCTTAAATCTTGTATGTTGCCTCCCTCCACCATCTGTTTCCCCCACCCCACTTCCAGCATACACCATAGTAATCTGTCTAGGCCTTTTGTTCAGAAACTATTTAATCTACTGAAGACTACCTGTTTGAAGCTCTACAAATAATCACTAAGAAAATGATAATTTATGTTACAGTAAAAAAAGTTTTCTTATTTCACCCATGTGCTTCCACAAGTGAAAACAGGAAGCAATGGATCAATGTCAACTCATAAAAATTTTAATTTCTATGATTCTGGTACCTTAATTTGGAAGAAGATTGGTACATATTACCCAATATCAGTTCCCCAGACTTCTTACTCTTTCTGGCATGAAAAATCAAGTTCACACAAATCTAAAATCTTTCTCCTATAATGATCTTAAGCTGATTCTATTTCCTCTGGAACACAGGGCAGAATTAATTTTTTGTGAATGGAAATATATGCTTTATCTCAAATTAAAATTCCCCCTAAAGAATTTGCTTAATAGGTCCCAAAAGAAAAATGAAAGAAGCAGCAAAGCTATATGTGGCAAAATGGAATAATGGCATTTTAATTCACATGTGGGGTTCTTCAGAGATAACAAATTCATTTAATAATGATCTGTAGGTGGAACTTCAAAATACTAGTGCAAAGTAGAAGAAGATAGTTGCCATTAGCCATTTAAATTCTACCCCGGGGAAGCCTTTAAAGGTGGTATCATTTCCACAACAGAATATTTTTGATCAATAAAACCAGTGCAAATAAGATTACAAAAATATTTAGGTACTGAATCATGGCCCTTAGTATTCAGTCTTGAATCCAACTCCACTCCAAAGGTCAAATTGTTATGTACCCTTAAGTGATTTGTATCTGTTTCTGTTAAGTAGGTGGCATAAAGTGAACGAGTGCAAAGGAATCCAGTTGCTGTGTTCTATGTACATCTCTGTTTTAAAAATTATTATTAGTCCTAAGGGAATGGAAATAGAAGAAATTATGTTTGGGGTACTATTATATAATTCCCAGGTACAAAGTTTTTTTGTTGTTTTATTTTGTTTTTTAATTATGCAGCCAATAAGAAAAAGTTTCTTTTTTAAAAATTCCCTTTTATGAGATAGGATTCTTAAATCATAGGTTGTGGGAAGTCAAAAAAAGGTGAATCTTCATTTCCTTAATCCCAGTGGCCAAGATAGCTCGAAAGAAGATTATGGAGGAAAACATACAAACCTTTGAACAAGATTGTTACAGTAATTTTTAAAACAATAAAAGTTAACTTTTGTTTGGCTTTAATAACATTCCAAGCACTTTTATATGCATCATCTCATTGAAACCAAACACTAAGCAATGAAGTGCATAATTGGTATCATCCCCATTTTTGCCTATATGGAAACAAAAGTAGAGAGATTAGGTGACTTGAAGAGCATCACACAGCTGAGAATGGAAGAGCTAAGATGTGAGCCTTGGGTTTCCGCCTCCAGAGCCTGAGCACATAATCACGATGCCCCAGTAGTGTGAGACCAAGAGGACACAGCTAGAACTGCTTGTCCAGTGACTGCATGTCATCATCCTTTTAGATTTTGAGTTTTGTGTTAATGTTCCCATAAAAATGCTATTTGTTCCAAAAGACTCACAGTTATATTGCCATTGTGCTATTTGTCATTATAAATTCACCTTCTCTGTGCCATTAAATGCTTTTATCCATGAATCGAGGGTTGCCTGATATTGATCATGCGACACCTGCTTTCCTTTATTTTTGCAGTTGTCAGATGTATCTTTTGCCTCTTCTTTAACAATCAATCTTTTTGGGTCACTTTGTTTAGATGTATGCAAGAAACCTGCCACGTTGCCATAGCAACTACACAGGATCAGACAAATGAAGGGATAAATGGATTCCTCCAGCTATACTGATAAAAGGCTTTAATGAAGGTAAGAGGTGACAGCACAGCAGCAGAAATAAAGCCCAGGAAAATATCAGAGAGGAATGAGATTTCTAGGCACAGACTCCTGTGTACTTTCTCAATTTCACAGGATGTGCTTTGTCTTCAGGTCCTCGTCACCAAGGTACTTGCAAGATATTTGGTTTCAGAAGAACCACTTTTTCAAAGAGGAGTTGGATTATACATCCAAAAACCAGCCCATTGATCAGACTCAATAACAGAAACCGAGGAAATATAAACCAAGTGCAAATAATCTCTATGTATATTTTCTGTAACAATGCTCACAAGCTGATGTGGGTTGCCCTGATCTGTCTTGGATACTAGTACAGGAATATAGAACATTTTATTTAGGTTTAGCCAAGGATCATCACCGTGGTTTCAGACAGTTCGAGAGATAAGCACAGGTGAGGTTAACCCAGGACTGACCTAGTCTACCTCCTGATGCTTGGCCAAGCTTTTGAAATTACAAATCACTCCATCATTTTTCTTTCTGCACCTTGTCCCACCATTTGTAAGCCAGAAAAAGCAGAAGGATAAATGCTCAAATGCTAACCCTTTGTATCATCCAGAGAGGTTTAGGACTGGCTGATGGAAATATCTTAGTTTACCAAATAATCTTAATTATGCACAAGTTTAACAACCTTTTACCTCCCTCCACTAACCAAAATTTGAACTTTATGAAAGGTATCAATAGATTGATTCAAAGTAATAATTAATTGATTATTAACAAAATTTGGTTGTTTTTCTGGCCAGTTGGTTTTCATCAGAGGAGCATCTTGTGGGAGTTTTAATTTATTCACCCAATTTGTTTGGTCATCAATATCAGCACTAGCATAGGTTTGAGTCAAGCTTTGTCTGATATTAACAGTGTCATGTGCTTTGCTTTGCTTTGCAGTTGCCAGATATATCTTTGCTGTTCTTTTACAATCACTCTTTCTGAATCACTTTGTTTAAGAGTGTAGAAGCAAAACTGACACACTGCCCTGCTGTCAGAAATAAATATGTAAATCGCGACCCACCTTCAGAAAGGAAAAAAAAAACCACTTTGCACTGAGATAAACCAAAAGTAACAGGTCAGCTTGTCAAGTTATGATCCCTGAAATGAATGAAAAATTGAGCATTTCCTGTTCAAGGAAACAATTTTTTCCCTGGCTTTTACAATGCTAATGTCCGAAGAAATGCCCTGACCTTTGTGGCTGTAATAATTGTGAAAAATTTCTGTTTTTACAACATAGTCAGGTGGTTATGAATTAGTAACATTTTAAATCTTGATTTTTTTTTCTTTAAATGCATATTGTATTTTTGCTTGGTGAGACAGTAGTTCTGGTGCCTGACTCCCTTGCACCTCTTTACAAGTAACATTCTTCTCTTTTCTAAAATGTTGATGAGGTTGAGTTTTCCTTTGAAAAACATGCCTTTTATGGATCATGTATATAACACTCTTTTAGTAAGTGATTTTGGACCATTTATTTATTTTTAGCTTCTCATTGCTAAAAAAATTAGAGTTTTCTTTTTGTGCAGGTAAAATGAATGAGTTATGCTCTTTTCTGCTATGATTCCTGCTAAATTTCTGCTATGAAAAAGCAGAAAGTTAGGAAACAAGATTTTATAGCCTTGTAGGCTCCTTACTTTAGTTCCTAGCTTCTTCAATTTATTCCGCACCTATTATGTGGCAGGCATAGTTTTAGGCTTTGGGGATACACCAATGAATTAAACAAAATTGTCTCTGATGTTACAGTATGTCCGTTCACTTGAAAAGAGATAGCCAATAAAGAAGTAAATAATTATGTGGCAATTCAGGTTATTTAAGTGCCTTGAAGAAAAATAAAGCAAAGAGAGGAAATAGAGGGTGATGGTGGCAAGGTCTGTTTGTGATCTCTGTGATAAGGAGATATGAATGAAGTAAGGAGGTGATCCCTATAGATATCTGGGGAGACAAGATTCCAGGAAAAAGAAGCAGTAAGTACAGGAAGTCACGAAGCAGGAGCTTAGAGTGGAACTAGAGAAAGCAAGGGAGACAGTGCCAGCAGATGGAATCAGAAAGGCGGGGTGGGTGCATGTGGTGTACAATTTGTAAGGCCTGTAGTTCATGATGAGGCCTTGAGCATTTATTCTGACACAAAGCCTTTGATGGTTTGGAGGCAAGAAATGATGGGATCTTACAATTGAAAGTAATACCGCGTGCCATGTGGAAAACAGTCTGGAGCAAAGCAGGAGCCCTGGCCAGGAGATCAGCTGGGAGGCTGCTACCACAGTCCAGGCCGGAGATGATGGTAACTGTGGAAGTGGGAGTGCTCATCAGACTCTGGACTTTCAGGTTTTCTCCTTTTTCCTTTTCAATGGTAGCCTATGATGGAGAACGAGGCAACTATAGTCTAGTTGTGCCATAGGAAAGGTGGACGGTCAAGAGGAAAACAAAAGATCTTTAAAGAAGCTTATACAGGTGGTGGTGGTTGTGTCCTCTCTTACTCTATATGTCTAATTACTGAAAATGGAGGGTCCAAGAGCCTGATCTATCACAGGGATACCAGGCAGGGGGCAGGGGGGTGGTCAGGAAGTGAAAAAATCAAACAAGGCAAGAATATCAGTTTAAGTGAATAAACACCTCCTGTACAAATCCCAATAACAATTTTTATAAGAGTTTTATTGAGATATAATTAAAATACCATACAATTTATCCCTTTCAGGTATAAGATTCAATGATATTTAGTATATTTACAGAGTTGTACAACCATCATCACAATCAATTTTAGAACATTTTGTCACCCTAAAAAGAAACGTCACACCTATTAGCAATCACTTCCCATTTCCCCCCAAACTGTTCCCTCCAACCTGGACAACCACTAATCTACTTTCTATCCCTATGTGTTTGCTTATTCCAGATATTTCATATAAATGGGGTGATACAATATGTGGTCCTTTATGACTGGCTTTTTTTACTTGGCATAATGTTTTCAAGTTTCATCCGTGGTGTACTACATATCAGTCCTTCGTTTTTGTAATAGAGAAATAACATTCCGTTAGACGGACTATGTGGAACGTGCACATGGACATACATTTTGTTTGTGCACTCTTCAGTTGAGGGACGTTTGGGTGGTTTGCGCCTTCTGATGTTATGAATAATGCAGCTATTAACATTCATGTACAAAAGCACAAGTTTGTGGGTGGACGTGTTTTCACTTCTCCTGGTGGAATTGCTGTATCATGTAGAAATCTATAGTGAACTCTTTGAGGAACTGCCGAACTGTTTTCCAAAGAGGCTGCACCAGTTTGCATTTCCACCAGCAGTGTGTGAAGGTTCCGATTTCTCCGTATCCTTACCAACACTGTTGCCATCTGTCCTTTTGATTAAAACCCACCAGTGGGATAAAGTAATATTTCACTGGGGTTTTGCTTTGAATTTCCCTAATGAATGATAACATTAAGATTCTTTTCATGTACTCATTGGCCATTTACATATCTTCCTTTGAAGAAGTATCTATTCAGATCCTTTGCTCATATTTTAATTGGACAATTTATCTTTGTATTGTTTGGTTGTGAGCATTTTTTGTATGCTCTGGGTACAAGTTCTTTATCAGACATATGATTTAAAACATTTTCTCCCGTTCTGTGGTTTGTGTTTTTCCTTTCTTGACAGTGTCCTTTGAAGCACAATTTTTTTTTAGTTTTTATTAAGTCCAATTTATCTTG
>CAUYSK010044983.1:0-24552 GCA_963575035.1 Avahi laniger | reverse complement strand
AAAGAGTGCAATGTGCACCACGCAATGGGATGGACATATTTGAAACCTGGACTGAGGGGGGGAGGGGGGGCAAGGGCAACACACGTAACCTAAACATCTGTACCCTCATATTATGCTGAAATAAAAAAAAAAAAAAAAAGATTCAAAGAAATTTAAAATAAACCTTAAAAATATAAGTGTAAATTAAATAAATTTAGTTCCATTAAGCATGATTCACATAAAATCTGTGAAGAGTACATTGAAAGTTATTTAATGTAAACTTAATTACTGATTAAAACAATGGAAATTAACAAGAACATTATTTACATCAATTCCCCATCTTGAACAGAAGAAATGCCTGCAAAATTATATTTTGTATTAAATAAAGATTTATTACTAATCAGATTAATGAGAAGAAAAATAGAATTATTCCTAAAAAAATTCACAAATTGGAAGCAAAAAATGCAACTCTGGCATATCTATTACAACAGGAAAAATTTTATTGGATGATGATCTTGAAAAGTATTATATCCTTCTAACACTGTGAGAATATTTCTATAAAAACACTATCCAATTTAAATTAATGATTAGTATTTTGTTTTGCACCAAAATTAATTCAAATGGAGAATGAAACTATAAAAATTGACATTTATATTTAAAGTTCAAAGAGAGTATTTTATTACCATTTTACTATATCTATATCTCAAACCAATCTTCAAAATTAGCTGCTACCAATGAATGTATTTATAATTGGAAACAATTAGGTTGTTGATTAAATAAAATTAAATGAAATTTTAAGCATACAATTTCTATAACTAAAAAATAGACTGAAAAAATCAAACACTAGCAATCAAAAAAGACAAGTAAATAACAATATATAACGTTATTATTATGTTCTTAAAAGGATTATATTATGTGTTTAGTATTTAGCTAAGCATGATGATGCTCTTTGTAATACCAATAATATATTTATAGAAAACAATGGCAATGTATAAGTTTAGTAGAAATGATTTTGAAATTTTCTGCTAGAATGGCTGAATTTTAAGACATTAAAATAATGAAAGAAATAATCATTATATAGAATATAGCCTTCAAAAGATGATTATTAATCTAATCTAATGGATAATGAAATAAGAGAAGAAATAAAATATAAAAATGTAAATATTGCTCAATTTAACTAGACTGTGCTAAGAACATTTATTACTGATATTATTGAACTACCAAAAGGGAAAAAAAGCATTTAAAACTAATGACTATTTAATTGTATTTACAGCTGTTGTAAAAAGTACGACGTTTGACAAGTGAAGAATTGAACAAATCTTTCAATTTTAAGCTTAATTTAAAATATTAGCTATGGCAAATGTAAGATAATGGAGATAACATGGTAAATGAAGTAAATTTTACCAGAATTTCCAGAAGCGTTTTTTAGATCATGCATAGAACTTAGTTTGAACTTATTATTCAGAGACATGGCCTCCATTTTGCTGACAGCAACAATATTATCTTTAACGAATCAGGGATTATATATGATAATTCCTTGATAGGACAGAGATGGAACATCATGATGAAACACATATCAAATTTAACCTTATAATCACTCTAGCACATGGAAAAATGCAAATTAATGCATTGTATTTAATTTAGACAAGATAGATGCAATAGAAGAGATAGAAGATCCTCAGATAACGAAATGTACCTGCACAGCACAAACAGTGACCCCTGAAGTATGGAAATTAAAAATTTTGAAAGAGCTAGTTTAAGATGGCTGATTAGATGCACCCAGCACTCACCTTTTCAACAAAGGACCATAACATTGAAACATTAAATAGACGATCACATGTCAAATACAGCATCCAAAAAAGAACACAGGAATTCACCAAAGAAGTGACAGAGAACCTCTAAGGTACAGAAAGAGAAGGAAGTGAAGCAGCCCGCCTAGCTGGAGCCAGGAGAAACTCCCCAGTGTGGGGAAAGAAGTGAGAGCGCCTCAGTAGTCCACATTTCTACCATGAACTCCTGCAATCCTAGCCACAGGAGAGCCTCTCTGCCCTTGCAGACCCAGAGACTAATAGGGAGCCACCTGGAGTCTACATGACAGCATTATTCTGGAGAGGGAGTTCACACTGGGTCCCACACACCCGCTGAGACCCAAGCAGCTGAGGCACAATGCCATTCTAAGAGCCCAACCCCCACCAGACTACATCTTGACCCAGGACCCAACAGCCCCAGCACCTCCACATCCCTGGAGCTATGCTGACATCCCCTCATGTCCACCCAGAGGTCTGTAGCATCGCAACACCAGCTAGACCCAGTGGTATGGCTGGGTTCTCAGCCTTTTAGACAAAGCGGTACCCTACACCCAAGGAATGGGGGTCCTGACAACAGGTCTGTCCCACTCCGTGCCACCCCCTATAATGCCTGAATGCATTGTTTAGGGACTTGAAGTTCCATCTGCCCCACCGACTGCCACCAGTGCCCACACATGCCTTTGGGGCCCAAAGATGTGCCGGCCCAGCCTGCCAGCACCTGTACAAATAGAGCAGCCTGAGGATTGACTAGCTCCACCCAGCACAGTCTCTGCCCATGTGCATTATTTAGGGCCTGAAAACAGACCTGCTGTACCCACTGCCAATGCCCTTGATATTCAAGTGCTCTATCCAGGAGGCTGGGCATTGACCAGCTGCAACTGCCACAGCCTGTGTTCATGTGTACCATTTGGTGTCTGAGGACAGGCCTGCCCTGCCTGGCACTGTCAGGTCATAGTTGTCTGTTCTTGGTTTGTTCTGTACTCTTGGCCGAAGAATGACCAGACACATCCAAAGGAAGGCAAGCACGAAATGAAGTTTATTGAGGAAGAGAAAGATAGGTTTACAGAGCAAGAAGGAGATATGTTTGCCACAGACAACAAGTGGGCCCGCCATCGTAACAAAAGAGCTCTGGTTATGGTCTGGGGTCTTGTTTTATTGTGTCTGTATTGGGCCCTCCTCACAGTTCACTCCTCACAGTTCACGTGTCACCAATGAACCACTTTGATGGACAGATAATGACATGATAATTAATCTTAGTTTACTCTAGATCACTTTTTTTTGTGGAAGCAATGACTTTTATTTTTTTATTTTTCTGTTTTTTTAATTTTTTTTTGAGACAGAGTCTCACTTTTGTTGCCCGGGCTAGAGTGAGTGCCGTGGCGTCAGCCTAGCTCACAGCAACCTCAGACTCCTAGGCTCAAGCGATCCTCCTGTCTCAACCTCCTGAGTAGCTGGGACTACAGGCATGCGCCACCATGCCCAGCTAATTTTTTCTATATATTTTTAGTTGTCTGATTAATTTCTTTATATTTTAGTAGAGACGGGGTCTCGCTCTTGCTCAGGCTGGTTTCGAACTCCTAATCTCAAACAATCCGCTCGCCTCGGCCTCCCAGAGTGCTAGGATTACAGGCGTGAGCCACCGCGCCCGGCCGACTTTTATTTTTAATAAGGGCAATACATTGTTCAGGCAAGAAACAGAACAGAGCATTTACTGTAATCTTATAGTAAGGGAAAAAATGAGTAACATGTTTTCTCTGTGTAAAAAAAGTCTGTGAGTACAAGTAATGAAGTGCTTTTTTTTTATTTCAGCATATTATGGGGGTACAAATGTTTAGGTTAGGTATGTTGCCCTTACCCCCACCTCCCCCCCAAGTCCGAGTTTCAAATATGTCCATCCTTCGGGTGGTGTGCATTGCACTCTTTGTGTATACATATACCCATCCCCTGCACCCTCATCTCCCCTCCCCTCTTCCCCCTCCCCCCTGCCCAACATCCAATAGATGTTATTCTTATATGTGCATTTATGCGTTGATCAGTTAATACCAATTTGTATTTAATCAAATCCTTTAAGGAAGTGCCCTAAGTAAATTATTGGAAGAATATTATTCTACTATAGATCCAGAGAATAAGGAACACAGTCTTCCCATGTTCTTGTCAAAAATATGAAATTAAAAAGTTATTTTGGGGTCTTAAGTTTCTTTAGTAATAGATGCAGAAATTAAATGATGAGAGAGAATGTACGGGCTGCATATGAAAAAGCAATGTATAAAAATCAGATAGAGAACTTATTTTAGAAAGTACTCCAATCTAGTCCAGCAGTTTAAAGATAGTGACTACATGTCGAGAGCCAGGTGATATCCCCATGTGGTAGCTCTCCTATACTCTGAGTGTAAAGAATCTCATTTACATAGCTGGGTGGTGACACTCCTTTTCATCTCAAAAGAATGAAGAAAATTAAGTCAGGTTCAATGGTGGATGCCTGTAGTCCCAGCTACATTCTATTTTTTTTTTTTGATTGACATCTTTATATAATTTCATCTTGGGGAAGACCTAAAGCTTTTATAAGACAGACACAAAAGTCATAGCCATTATGGAAAAGACTGATACATTCAACTACCTATCAATATAAAACTTCTAAACATATAGATGACCACTAATGGAAGAGTTATTAAATAAAATATGGTATATATTCATCATTAGAAATGATGAAAATAAATCTAAACACAATCCCAACCAAAGACAATAAGTGGAAAAAATACAAGTTTCAGAAAAATATGTACAGCATGTCATTTTTAATAAAAGGAAAAATATCAAACCACATGTATAACTACACATAAAAAGATGTTTATGTACAGAAATAGATAAAAAAGAAACCCCAAACTATTTTTTCCATTTATTTTCTTTTTTTTATTCCAGAATATTATAGGGGTACTGATATTTTGGTTACAAATATTGCCTTTGCATCACCCATGCCAGAGCTAAAATCGTGCCCATCCCCCATAGAGTGTGCTCCGTACTCATTAGTTACAAGTTTACCCATCCCCTCCACCCTCCTCCCACCTGCCCAGCACCTGATGAATATTAATTCCATGTGAGAACCTAAGTGTTGATCAGTTAGCACTACTTTGATGGCAAGTACATGTGGTGTTAGTTTTTCAAATGTTGTGATACTTCACTTTGAAGAATGGACTCTAGCTCCACCCAGGATAATATAAGAGGTGCTAGGTCACCATTGTTTTTTGAGTAGTATGGTTGAGTAGTATTCCATAGTATACATATACCACATTTTATTAATCCACTCATGTATTGATGGGCACTTGCGTTGTTTCCACATTCTTGCAATTGTGAATTGTGGTGCCATAAACATTTGAGTGCAGATTTCTTTATTATAAAATGTCCTTTTTTTCCTTTGGGTAGATGCCTAGTAGTGTGATTGCCGGATCAAATGGTATTTCTGTTCTTAGTTCTTTGAGATAACTCCAAATTATGTTCCATGAAGGCTGTACTAATATAGTCCAAGTCTGGTGAACTTGCGGCTGATTTTCCTCTCCCATCCATTTAGCTCTCACTATTGTTGCTGATTTTTAGGGTATTGGATATGACTCCTATTTGCTCAACAATTTAAGTGGCTGTTCTTGCAGCCCTGTGCTTTAAAGTAACTTCACCAAATTTTTTATAATTTATTTTTTTGCCATAATTTCTTAAAGTTGCCAGCCAGCATCCTCTGCAAAATTTATTCTGTCCCTCAGCCCTGAGGGCACACAGTAAATTCTACATGCTAGGTCACACACAGGCTGTGTGGAGAGGAATGTTATTTAATCCATATGCCACTAGTCACCTCTATCACTGATTTCTTGTCCACTGTTCAGGCTTTATATTGATCATGGTGTCAGGCCAAAATCCCCTGTGATGCCAGCAGTTTTATAATTTCCCCTATATCAACCCCCAATGTTTGACACCAAGATAAGTAGGAAAGCATTGATTTTTTTAGTCTGACCTCTTCATTCTCATCTTCCTCTACCATTTACCTCCTCTGAGCATAAGCATAGTTTTCTACTATCGTTTTATTAAAAGAACTCCACTTATATCATAACCTCCTCTTTCTCTGCTCAATAGACTTCTTTGATCTAGATCAGTGACATTAAAACTTCAAAACTCAACCCATTTAGCATATCATGAAAAAAATTTTGTTAAATGTAACAAGCCTTTCAAAAATTAAGTGAAATAGAAGAGTAAATAACGGAGTACATGGTATGTAGTAAAGATAATTTTCATTAAATTTTTACATAGGGGTGTGTGTGTGTGTGTGTGTGTGTGTGTGTGTACTGGGTTTAAAAGTAAAATATATTTTTCCAAGAAAGTTATGGTTAAAAAAGTTTGAAAACCTCTGTTCTAAATTGAAAACACCCTTTCCAGGTCATTAAGTCTTTTAAGTTGGTCTTAAAGGTGAAAAACCTATTAGGAAAGTGAGGAGATTACTAAAAGAAAATACATCACTAGATATTTTTTGAAATTATTATTCTCACTACAACTTTTTAATTTCATGGGCCTATAATTTAAATAAAATTACATATAACAATCTGAATTATGATAAGAGTATTAAAATTAAATGCACAATTTATAAATAATTGCATTTTAACACAGCAGTTGTTACTTATAGGTCAGTGCAATTTACTTGAGTAATATTTCTCCTGGAATATTGTCAATATGTACCAAGTGAGCAATTTCTTTCTTTCATTGTAAAATTCCAGCTGCTAATTAATAACATAAGAGTTTGTAAACTGGGTTAAACCCAGAACTAAATCTTTCTCTCTTTGAAACATAATTTGAAAACGATGGGTCAAAATATGATTCTGATTGACATTTTAAACTTTTGTTATTGTTATATACAAATATATATTGAAATATATATAAATATATGTGTATATATAGCATAATGTTTACCATTTTAACAATTTTAAGTATATAGGGGCATTAAGCAAATTCATAATGGATGCTGTGCATCCATCACCACTATCAATTTCCAGAACTTTCTCATCATCCCAAACAGAAACTCTGTACCATAAAACCCATTCCTCATACCCCTACATTTCTCTGTACCATTTCTCTATACCTCAGTATGTTCCTCTATACCATTAAAACCATTCCTCCTTACCTTCAATTCCTAGTAACTTCTATTATACTTTCTCTATGAATTTGCCTATCCTAGATACCTATATAAGTCATATGATATTTGTTCTTTTTACATATGAAACTTAATATGAATCTAAAATTTATTAATAAAACCTTAAACATAATTTGAACCTAAATGTATTTCCAACCTCATTCAGTTTTTGAATAATGAATTTCATATATATAATACTTAAGTATTGTACAATAACATTCTTACAGTCTGTTTTTTAACTCTTTATTTTTAAGTAATTATAGACTCACATAAAGTAGCAAAAATTATACATAAAGAGAGTTGTGATTTCCCAAAGAGCAGAGTGAGGATCTACAAAATCCATTCCTCCATAAAAGCAACAAGAGCATAAGAATAAATTGTTGAAATCAAATCTAGATAGTAATGAAAGATTTATAAAAATCCTAGGAGAAATTATTCAGGAAAAATAGATGAATCTTCATAAGACAAGCAAGCTTTGTGGTGTTTTACCTTGCCCTATTGCCATCTTTCTTCCTCTCCCCAGTTCTAGAGTAGTCATGAAAACTGACAGCCTCACAATCATAGTTGGATGGAAACAATCAATCTAGTATCCACTAGAGGGGGCAGAATGGCTTTGAAGCTTCACTGAAAACCCCCTTCACAAAGAATTTCTATCATTATTTGACCTGTCTATGGGTTCCCAGGAAACCCCCACTCATAGGGATTATTTTTATTTGGCCTGATTCAGGGCTTTCTCACTGAAAATAGCCTTTTCCTTAGAGAGTTTGTCAAAAATAATCAGTGGCAATTGTTTAAAATCACAGATGCCTAAAGTAGTGACAAGAGTTATGAGGGAGGGAGGGAAAGCTGACAAAAACATAAAAAAAAAATCTAGAGAATGATATGTCCATAGGAGACTTTCAAAATCTCTAACATACTTCTGGGGCTCTAGAAATCCATAAGCATGTGCAGGATTGTGTACATGATCAGAAAGATGTGAGAGAGCCCCAGTCTTTCACCTACATTGATGCTGAAGCTTTGTGCAAGAAGGAAGTGAAGACTAAGGCAGAGACATGAACTTCCTATCAGAACAGCAAACATATAACCAACAGATACACAGAATCCCTCAGCATGAGCTGGGATATTTAAATGCTTAGAGCAATTAAAGATATCATTTTCATTCATTAAATGACATTTAAGCAAAGACTTAAATGGCCCAAAATGACAAACAATACAAACTTTAAAGAATTCATTCAGAAAAGTTATTAAATAAAGAAAACAATAATAGTAATGACTATAAAAACCACATCAAAAAAAGCAACAACATATTCTTTGGAGAGAGGAATCTATCTGACTTTCAGACTTGTCACATTATACTATTTGAAATGTCCAGTATTCAACAAAAATACAAAACACGAAATAAAACAAGAAAGCATGGCCTGTACAAATAGGGAAGAGGGAAGTAGTCAATAGAAATTGTCTCTAGGTTAATGCAGAAGTTGGACTTACTAAAAGAAGACTTTATAGCAGATAATATAAATACATTCAAATGACTAAAGAAAACCAAGTCTAAAGAATTAAAGAAAAACATGATAATGATGTCTCACCAAATAAAAATTTAATGAAAACAGGAATTATAAGTAACAAGTAGAAATAATATAGTTGGAAATTACAGTAACTCAGAAGTTATATTACCAAGATTGTGGACTAGAACTTTCCAGTACTCATCCCATCCCAGTAGTATCAATTTGAACAACTATCCATGCTTAAAAATACCTTCACAAGAGCTAAGGAATCCAGGTGAGACATTAAAGCACCTGGGTGTAGTACAAAAATAAAAAAGGGATGCATTGAAGAGAGTAGAAAAAAAATTACATTACATGGGTCACCCATCTCACAAACTCAGGCAGTATTGCATTGAGAGAGATATGTATTCTTCATGTAAGAGAAGGAGAGTAAAGTGAGCAATGATTTTGCCATGGACCCCCACACTAGGCCTGAGTTAGTAAAAGATAGCAGAAAAACAGCCCCTGGGATAGAGGATACAGGTCTGGATATAGGATAACCTACAAGAAATGGATGAATTTTTAGAAACATACAACCAAGACCAAATCATGAAGTAAAAGAAAATTTTAACAGTCTAATAATGAGCAAAGGAAATTGAATCAGTAATCAAAAACCTTCCAAGAAAGAAAAGCCCAGAACCTGATTGCTTCACTAGTGAACTCTACCAAATATTTAAAGAAGAATTAATTCCAATCCTTCTAATATTATTCTAAAAATGGAAAATAAGAGAATACTTACAAATTCATTTTCAAGACTATTTATCAGAGCATTATTCTGATACTGAAACCAGAAAAATACAGTACATAAAACGAAAACTATAGGCTAATTTAACCGATGTTTCAATTTACAGAAATTAATAAATGTGATACACCACATTAACAAGATGAAAGACAAAAATTACATGATCATCTCAATAGATGGAGAAAAAGCATTTGAAAAAAATTCAACATCCTTTCATAATAAAAACTCTTAACAAATTAGGCATACAAGAAATGTACTTCCACATAATAAAGTCCATATATGACAAACTCACAGCTAACATTATAATTAATGGGGAAAGGCTAACGCCTTTTTAAAAGAACTATAACAAGACAATAATGCACACTCTGCCACTTCAATCAGACATAGTAGTGGAGGTCATAGTTAGAGCAATCAGATAAGAAAAATAAATAAGAGGTATCCATATTAAAAAATAAGAAATTAAATTGTTCTTGTTTGCAAATGGCAGGATCCTCTATACATGAAGACTAAAGACTTCACCAAAAACTGTTACAACTAATAAATTCAGGAAATCAGCATGATAGAAATCAATATACAAATATTAGTTGTATAATGATATAATAACAATAAACTAGATGAAAAAGAAATTAAGGAAAATTTCATTTACAATAAAATAAAAAAAAATAAAATACTTAGGAAGAAATTTAACCAAGGGGGTGAAAGACCTGTACACCAAAAACTGTAAGACATTGATTAAATAAATTGAAAAAGACATAAATAAATGGAAAGATATCCATGTTCATGGATTCAAAGGCTTGGCATTGCTAAAAAGTACATACCACCCACAGAGATTTCTAGATTAGATGAAATTCCTATTACAATTTCAATGAATTTTCTTACAGAAATAGAAAAAAAAATCACAAAATTTGTGTAGAACTACAAAAGACCCAGAGAAATGAAAAGCAATCTTGAGCTAAATGAACAAATCTGGAGGCATCACACATCAAAATACACTACAAAATGATAGTAATCAAAATAGCATGGTAATGGCATACAAACAGACATATAGACCAATGGAAAAAAATAAAGAGCCTAGAAATAAATTCATGCATGTATGATCAATTGACCTTTGCCCAAGGTGCCAGGAACCAATGATAGGGAAAGAACTGTCTCTTCGATAAATGGGGTTGGGAAAACTGGATATCTATATGCAGATAAGGGATAATTAGACACTTATCTCACACCATATATAAAAATCAACACAAAATGAACTAAAGCATTAAACATAAGACCTTAAACTATAAAACTTCTGGAAGAAAACATAAAGGAAAACCACTATGACATTTTTCTGGGCAAGGATTTTTTGGATGTGACCCCAAAAGAACATACAACAAAAGCAAAAATAGATAGATGGGATTGCATGAAACTAAAAGCTTCTGTATAGCAAAGGAAACAATTGACAGCGTGTGGAGATAACCTGTGGTATAAGAAAACAATATTTGCAAACCATACATCTGTAAGAGGTTAACATTCAAAATATATAATGAACTCAAAAAACTCAACAGCAAGAAAACTCAATTAACAAATAGACAAAGTACCTGAATAGATATTTTTCAAAAATGCATATAGATTGCTAATAGGTATATGAAAATGTGTGCAACATTGCTAATAATCAGAAAAATGCAAATAAAAACCATTACGAGATATCACCTCACTCCCATTAGAATGGCTATTATTAAAAAGAAAAGATTATAAGTTTTGGGAAGGATGTGAAGATAAGGGAATTATTATAAATTATTGGTAATAATGTAAATTAGTACATCCATTATGAAAAACAGTATGGGAGTTCTTCAAAAAATTAAAAATATAACCACTATATGATCCAGAAATTCTACTTTGGTATATATATTGTAAAAAAAAGAAATCAGTATGTGAAAGAGATATATGTATTTCCATATTTACTGCACTGTCATTGACAATAGCCAAAATATGGAATCAATCTTAGTGTCCATTAACAGATGGATACATAAAGAAAGTGTGCTATAATATGGCCAGTGGAATGATATTCATTCTTAAAAAGTAAGTAAAGGATATAATTTGTAACAAGCAGGAACCTGGTGGACATTACACTAAGCATAATAAGCCAGGCATAGAGAAAGAAATACTGCATGATCTCATTTATATATGAAATCTAAAAAAGTTGAACTTCTAGAAGCAGGAGTAGTATGGTGGTTGCCAGAGACTGGAGGGTTGGGAAAATGAGATGTTAGACAAAGGGTATGAAATTTCAGTTAGACAAAATAAATAAGTTCCAGAAATACATTGTACAACATGACTAGGGTTAATGATAATACATTGTATACTTAAAAATTGCTCAGAGAGTAGATATTACATATTCTCACCACAAAAATGATAAGTATGTGAAGTGATGAATATGTTAATTAGCCTAATTTAGTCATTTAACAATGTATAAATATATAAAAACCTCATCTTGAATCCTGCAAATATATACTATCTTTATTTATCAATTAAACCTTAATAAAGGTGGTGGGAAATCATTTAATGCTTCTTGAATGAAAAAGGAAGTTAGGATACATGCAATGAAAAATTTACTAGATGAGCTCAACAGCAGATTGCCACTGGCTGAAAAGTAATCAGTGAAATTGAGGATAGGTCAATTGGTATTTTCCAGTCGAAATAACAGAATGAAAACAGAATAATAAAATACGAACAAGCATCAGAGACATGCAGTACATCATAAAGCATGCCAATATACATGTAATGAAATTCCCACAAGGAGATGAGAGAGAGAAAAGGGAAAAGAAAAATTGTCCACCTAAACTAACTAACTGTCGAAGAATAAAGTAAATGAGAGAATCATGAAACTAGCAAGAGAGAAATGTATTCATCTGGCACAAGTTATCCTGGTGAGTTTTAAAGCTGAATTCTCATCAGACACCAGGAAGGCCAGAAGGCAGAGAGATAACATATTCAAAGGGCTAAAATAAAAAATTCTTAGTCAAGAAATATATATTCAGCATAACTAAACTTTACTAAAAAAGTAGAAATGAAGATATTTTCAAATTTAAGAAAATTTGAGGATTCATCACCAGCAGACCTACCCTAAAAGAAGTAATGAAGATATTCCTTCAGGGTGAAATGAAAAGACACCATATGGTATTCAAATTTACATTAAGACATAAAGAGGACATATAGAGGTGAAGGTGACTATATAGGTAAATAGAAAATACAGCATAATCTATAAATTTGGTTCTTTGGTTTTTTTTGATTTAAAAGACAATTTTATAAAGTGATAATTATAAACACAAATTTGTAAATGTAATTCACAACATAAGTAGAAGCAAAAGCAAAGACCATATGATCCTATCAATAGATGCAAAAAAAGCATTTGACAAAATCTATCACACTTTTATTATAACAACACTTAACAAAATAGGCATAGATGGGAGTTAGCTGAAAATTATAAAAGCCATATATGACAAACCCAAAGCCAACATCATACTGAGCAGGGAAAACTTGAAAGCATTCCTGCTTAGAACTGGAACCAGACAAGGTTGCCCACTATTACCACTTCTATTCAACACAGTGCTGGAAGACCTAGCCAGAGCAATCATACAGAGAGGGAAATCAAGGGTATCCAAATGGGGAAAGAAGAGGTCAAATAATTGCTCTTTGCTGATGATATGATGTTGTATCTATAAACAGCAAAGATTCTGCCAAGAGACTCCTGGAATTGATAAAAAAATTCAGTAAAGTCTCAGATTACAAAATCAATGTACACAAATCAGTAGCATTCATATATGCCAACAACAGTCCAGCTGAGAATCAAATCAAGGACTCAGTACCTTTCACAATAGCAATAAAGAAAATAAAATACTTAGGAATATATTTAACTAAGGAGTTGAAAGACCACTACGGGGAGAACTATGAAACACTGAGGAAGGAAATTGCAGAGGACGTAAACAGAAGGAAAAATATATAATGCTTATGCATAAACAGAACATTGTAAAATGTTTATATTACACAAAGTGATCTACAGATTCAATGCAATACCCATTAAAATATCTATGTCATTTTTTTGAAGATCTAGGAAAAATAGTTCCACTCTTCCTATGGACCAAGAAAAGACCCCAAATAGCCAAAGCAACCTTAAGGAATAAGAACAAATCAGGAGGCATCACTTTACCAGACGTCAAGCTATACTACAAATCTGTAGTAACCAAAACAGCATGGTACCTGCATAAAAACAGAGACATAGACAAATCGATCAGAACAGAGAACTCAGACATAAAACCATCCTCATATTGCCATCTAATCTTTGACAAAGCAAACAAAAACATACACCGGGGGAAAGAATCCCTATTCAATTAATGGTGCTGGGAAAGTTGGATAATCACATGTAGAAGATTGAAACAGGATTCACATCTCTCACCAATCACAAAAATTAATTCACGATGGATAACAGACTTAAACCTAAGGCATGAAACTATACGAATTCTAGAAGTTGTTGGAAAAACTCTTATAGATGTTGTGCTAGGCAAAGAATTTATACATAAGATCCCAAAGACAATCACAGAAACAACAAAAATTAACAAACAGGACTTGATTAAACTAAAAGGCTTCTGTACAGCCAAGGAAACAATGAATAGAGTGAATAGACAACAGAATGACAGAAAATATTTGCATGCTATACATGTGATAAAGGGCTAATAACCAGAATGTACAAATAACTCAAACAATCAGCAAGAAAATGTGAAACAACCCCATAAAAAAGTGGGCAAAAGACATGAACATAAGATTTGTAAAAGAAGATAGACTAATGGCCAACAAACATGAAAAAATGCTCAACATCTCTAATTATCAGGGAAATGCAAATCAAAACCACAGTTAGATATCATCTAACCCTTGTGAGAATGGCTTTTACCAAAAAGCCCCAAAACAACAGATGTTGGCATGAATGCAGAGAGAAGGAAAAACTTATACACTGCTGCTGGGACTGCAAAACTAGTAAAACCTTTATAGAAAATAGTATAGAGTTATCTCAATGAACTAAAAGTAGACCTACCATTTGATCAAGCAATCCCACTCCATAGGAAAAAGAAGTCATTTGGATTCCATTTGTATGGAATATTGTTTTCTATCCCTTCACTTTGAGTCTGTATGAGTCCTTGTAGGTTGTATGTGTTTATTGGAGACAGTAGATACTTGGCTTGTATATTTTTTATCCATTCAGCTAGCCTATGTCTCTTGAGTGGGGAGTTGAAGCCATTCACATTTATTGATAGAATTGATAAGTGGGATAGATTTCTGTTCATCCTGTTGAGTAGAACTTTATTGCTCTGTTTTACCTCTTGAGCCACTGTGGCATCTGGGCTCTGACCTTTATCTTTTGGATGATTTTACACTGGTGGGTGTTTATTGTGTTCGTTTGTGTATAATGAAGTTCTGAGTACTTCTTGCAAGACAGGTCTGGTCTTGACAAATTACCTCAGTATTTGCTTGTCTGAGAAGGTCTTTATTTCTCCCTCATATAAGAAACTTACTTTTGCAGAATACAAAATTCTAGGCTGACCATTATTCTGTTTCAGAAGACTGAGAATGGGGCCTCAGTCCCTTCTGGATTACAAGACCCTTACAAGGTCTCAGTTACAAAGTCTACAGTTAGTCTGATAGGTTTTCCTTTGAACATTACCTGATGTTTTCAACTTACAGCTTGCAGGAGTTTCTCCTCCATGTTAACTTTAGCCAGTCTAATAACTATATGTCATGGTGATTGCCTCTTTGCAATGAATCTGCCATTTGTTCATTGAACTTCTTGTACCAAGATATCTAGCCTTTCAGTGGGCTCTGGACCACTCTGGATTCAGTCCATGCTGCCATGTTCTCTATTCTCTCTGTTTCTCTTTCCCAATTTTGTAGCCCTTCTCAGTGGTGTCCCTGGATACCTCTGCTGTCTCTCCCTGTGATCCACATCTGAGATACAAGTGTTCTGTGCTCTCCTCAGTCCAACCTTCTAACCTTCAGATGGGACAGTCTGACAATCCATGTGTCTAGTTCGCCCTCTTCTGATGTATAGATTTTAAAATGTTTATTTTTATAATAAACTATTTTGTTCTATACAATAAAAACTTTTTTAATTTTAAGGGGATTTAGAAGATTAAATACAATTTAAACTTAAAAATACTTAAACATGGAAAACACTGTTTTCAAAATTCTTCAGTTGCTTGAGAAATTGCTTGCTGAAATAAATTATTTTTTATATACCTTCTTAAGGCAGAGATCAGTCATTGCCCTATACCCCATTTACAGAATTTCAGTTTATTATCCCAGAAACTCTGCATTCACCACATCTAGAAGCCTGCACTGCTTCTATGCTATTTCCTTTAAATTCTTTCTTTGACTACTTTTAATGGGTTACTCATCTGGAAGCAATTATTTGCATAAATGAGAGCCACATTTCTCACTTTTGCTGGCAATGAGTTCCCAGATGAGCTCTCTTTTTATTTTTTAAAATTCAGGTTAGTTACCACTTTTTAGGAGGCCTTAGAAATTACAAAAGCAAACAGGCTCCCCAGCCATAAACTTAGTCTCCCTGCCAGGCAGGTTCATAGCTTGCACAACTTGCCCTCACCCTGCACAGATGGACCCACAGCTGCTAAGGCAATGCCCTTTCAGAAGCATACAGGTCACAGTTGTTTTCATGGCCATCAAGTTTTTCTCAGATATTTACCTGAAGTTTCCTTGTGCTTTTGTTATCTCATTATTTTAAATGGCCTATCTCTGTAACAGGCTAAGTGATAATCCTGAGTCTTTGCAATATACTATACAGTGCTATCCCAGCTGTTATCACACTGGAGCTTAACAAAATCCCTGCAAATCAGGCAGAGGTATGATTTGTCTTACTCTACAGATGAGAGGGAGAAATCGGAAAAAAATCGCTCTTTGTTGAGTGCCTACCATGTGCCAGGCTATTTACCAGGTGTTTTACATCAAAATCTCATTTAATTGCTCAGAGCACTCCAGTGGTGTAGGTATTGTTACTATCCTATATTTAACAGATGAGAAAACAGGCTCAGAGAGGTTGAGTAATTTGTCCAAAAGAATAAAATCCAGCCATTTTCAACGACATGGATGGAACTGGAGAACATTATGTGAAGTGAAATAGCCAAGCACAGAAAGACAAACCTCACATGTTCTCATTTACATGTGGGAGGGAGCTAAATATTATTAATAAAAACAATTGTTCTTATGGAGACAGAGAGTAGAACGATGGTTACCAGAGGCTGGGAAGGGTAGTGGGGAGGGGGGAAATAAAGTGGGGATGGTTAATGGGTGCAAAAATAGAATTAGATAGAATGAACATTATTTGATATCACAACAAAGTGACTATAATCAACAATAAATTAGGGTATACTTTAAAATAACTAAAAGAGTGGAATTGGAATGTTCCCAACATAAGAAATGTTAAATGCCTGAGGTGACAGAGACCCCAATTACCCTGATTTGATTAATTCACATTATATGCCTGTATCAAAACATCACATGTACCCTATAAAGATATATAACTATTATGTATCCATAATAATTATGGTGCTCACGTGGTAGTAATATTGTTCAGGGATCGGGGTGGTTGGGGGTGGGTAAACTCACAACTAATGGATGCAGTGAGCATTGTAGGGGGGAAAGGGCACACCTCAAATCAAAGTTTGGGTGAGGCAAAGTCATAACATGTAACCAAAATGTTTGTACCCCCATAACATCCTGAAATAAATAAATTAAAAAATTAAAAAATTAAAAAAATAAAGTCATGCAAAGTTACACAGCAAGTAAGTTGAAGTACTAGAAGTTGGACATAGAACTTTGACTACTCTTTTGATTTAGAGTGCGTGTCCTATAAATACACCCTCCCTGGATAACCCATAAGAGGTTTCTTTGATGTAAGTAATCCTAAATTATTTCTCCCAAGATGTTTCAAACCACATTTTTCCTCAGTCAAATCAGCATGCACTCAGCAAATGTATTAGCTAGAGGAAAATTTTATCGGGTAAACTCACTAGGTTTGGGGTGAAAATAGGAGGTGGGGGAATTTTGTCTATATTCCAATGCCTCCCAGAAATGAGTAATATTTATAAAATGAGGCCCGATCCAGTTTCTCTGGTTTTTTAATAATTTCAATTAATCTTTTTTTTCAACCTCCTTTCAGGTTTCGGTAAGTTTGAGATGCCAGTTTTCCCACCCAGTCTTGTTCCCATCTTCTGGCATTAGAACTTGCGCTTAGATCTCAGTAGCTGCAGGTTCCCCTAAGAATTTCCCAGTGTTGTACATGGGGGTCTGAAACTAGGGAGCCACACTATCAGTCTTGCTTTGTCCTTGTCCATACACACGAAATCTTCTCCCACTTGTATCCTACTACCCAGCTTAGATCACCACATGCCAAACTGGGACACCTAGTAGGGCTTTAATCTTGCTTTTGTCCAGCAAACTTAAATTTCATCTTCAATGTCCGCATAGATAATGTGTAGTAGTAGAGAAATGGCACGAAATGACATGAAAGGAAATATGAATGACCTGAGAGTGATATAATGTTAATGGAGGAGAGAAACAATATTATAAATATATCATTTCTCCCTCCAAAAATCTGTAAGTTCAATGCTATGCCAACTTCAATAAGAATTTTTTCATAGAATTACTTTTAAATTCATATGTTAGAGTAAATTTACAATTAGAGTAAATATGTGGTAGTCAATTCATGTTTGAAAAGAAAGGCTCATGGGGTAGAAACTGTTCTACCAGATATTACGGCATAAGATAGAACTATAAAAAGAAAAACAGCATGGTACTGCTTAAAGACTAAACAAATAGATTACTATAACTGAAGAGTTCAGAAACAGATTATATAATGAGCATATAAATAATTAGTATATATAAATAGTATATGATTATACACATAATGTACAATTAACATATAATTAGCATATTATATATATGAATATATAGTTATATTGTTATAAAATAGGATTTAAAAGCAGTAGTGAAGGTATGGATTATTCAATTGTTCAATTGTTGGGAAAATGTGGCTGTTTATTTGGGAAAATCTAAAGTTAAAGCCATACTTCACAGAATTCAGAAAAAATCCTTTGGAATAAAGTTCTCAAAATAAAAATTAAAATTATAAAAACATTACATGAAAATACATGATATATTATTTGGTCGTTAGGAAGTACTTTTTAAAAGAACAAAAAGAAAAAGTAAAAAAAAAACAGTAATAAGCTTAAATATATCACTAGAAAATAGCTAAAAGACATGAATGAACATTTCACCAAAGAGGATATATCTGTGGCAAATAAGCATATGAAAAGGTATTCAACATTCTTAACCATTAGGGAAATGCAAATTAAAACTACAATGAAATATCACTATATGCCTATCAAAATGACTAAAATAGAAAACCATGACAACACCAAATGCAGGTGAGGATTTGGAGAAATTGGATACATGTTGTTGGTGGGAATATATAATAAAATGGTACAGCTTCTCTGGAAGAATATGGCACTTTATTATATAGTTAAAATATACTTATAATATGGCCCAGCAACTTCTACTTTTACGCATTTATACCAGAGAAATTAAAAGTTATTTTTACACCAAAAACCTGTATACACATGTTCATAGCAGCCTTATCTGTAATAGCTCCAAACTAGAAATATTCCTGATACCTTTCAGAAGGTTAATGATTAAACAAATTGGTGTATCTATATTGTGGAATACCATGTAGTAGTAAAAAAGAACAAACTATTGATACATGCAACAACCTTGATAGGTATCAAGGCCACTATACTAAGTGAAAAAGTCAATCTCAAAAGGTTAAATACTGTATGTTTCTGTTTACATAACAATTTCAAAATTATAAAATTATAGATATGGAGAATAGATTAATGATTGTCAGAGTTTAGGGATGGCAAGGATGGAGAAGGTATGACTATAAAGGGAGACGTATGTGGTCTTGGAATAATTTTGAATGATTGCAGTGGTGGTTACAGGAATCTACTGTACACATACGATAAAATGCCATAGAATTCACATACACAAATGAAAAAGATGTAACAAAAGTTTAAAATATATAAAAATTGTGAAAAGTGAGCAAGATATGTAGTCTATTCAATGGTGTTGTGCCAATGTCAATTTCTTCGTTTTGATATTGTACTACATCTATTTAAAATGTCATCACTATGGAAAACTGAGTGAAGAATACAAGAGATTCTATGTACTACTTTTTCAACTTCCCATGAGTCTATAGTTATTTTCAAATAAAAGGTAAAAAATGGACATAAAGAAAAGCATTAAAAAGTTAATTTTTTTTAGCTCTCATATATGAGTGAGAACATGGAATATTCGTCTTTCTGTGCCTAGCTTATTTCACTTAACATAATGTCCTCCAGTTTTCTCCATGTTGTTGCAAATGACAGAATTTCATTCTTTCTTACGGCTGAATAACATTGCATTGTGTATGTGTACCATATTTTCTTTATCCATTCATCTGTTGATAAGCACATAGATTGATTCCATATCTTGTCTATTGTGAATAGTGCTGCAATAAACATGGGAGTGCAGATAACTCTTTGCTATACTGATTTCCTTTCTTTTGAATATATACATAGCAGTGGGATTTCTGGATCATATAGTAGTTGTATTTTGAGGAACCTTCATCCTCTTCTCCATAGTGGCTATACTAATTTACATTCCCACCAACAGTATACAAGGGTTCTCCTTTCTTCACATCCTAACCTGTATCTATTATTGCCTGTCTTTTTGACAAAAGCCATTTTAACTTGGATGAGATGGTATCTAACTGTAGTTTTGATTTGCATTTCTCTGTGACTAGTGATGTTGAACATTTTTTATATACCTGTTGGCCATTTGTATGCTTTTTTTCAGAAATGTCTATTCAGATCTTTTAGGCCAACTATAGTTAACCATAATTTATTGTATATTTCAAAATAACTAAAAGAATGGAATTGGAATATTCATAAAACAAAGAAATCATAAATACTTGAGGCGGCTATCACAATTACCCTGATTTTATCATTACACATTCTATGCTTATACTAAAATATCACGTGCACCCCATAAAAATGTACATGTTATAATGTATCAATAGAAAAAAATTAAAAACCTCACAACAAAAGAAATGCAGACCAGATAGCTTCATTGTGGAGTTCAACAAAACATTTTTTAAAACATAACACTATCAGACTTCCAGGGGGCAGAGAGTAGGTTAAGGTTTTGTCCTATTTGTTTTTTTTTGATAAATGAAGTTATTACAAATGCTAAACCTAATTAGTTATCTACTATCCTCCTATACTTTCTTGTATTTGCCTTTTTTCACCGTCTGTCCTTTGAATGTGCTTCCTGAAAGACAATTGAGTGAAAGCACTGGACTAGGATTCAGATAACTGGGTTTGATTTCTTGCTCTGCTATTAATGACCAGGAGAGATTAGGCAATCCTTGAAACTTCATCATTTGCAAAATGGACAAATTCCTCTTCATCTTGTTTAACTACTGTGCAAATGAAAGGAAAAATAATATAATGTGAACATGCCTGTATACTGCAAAGTTTTTTTTTTTTTAATTTAGAGGTGGGGTCTCACTATATTGCTCAGGCTAAAGTCCAATGGGTATTAACAGGTGCAATCATGACACACTGTAGCCTTGAACTACTGGCCTCAAGGAATTCTCCCGCCTCAGCTTTGCAAGTAGCTCGGACTATAGGCATGTACCACTGCACCCAGGCTCACTGTAAAGATTTATACAAAATAGAATATTATCATATTAATTGCATATTGACTTTTAAAAGTGATTAACTAATAGTTACTTTTTTTTTTTTTACGAGACAAGGTCTTGCTCTGTCATCCAGGCTGAAGTGCATGATCATAGCTCACTGCAGCCTCAAACTCCTGGGCTCAAACAATCTTCCTGCCTTAGCCTCCCAAGTGGCTGGGACTACAGGTATGCACCAGCATGCCTGGTTTCCAATGATTATTCTTAATAAATGAGATATAATTATTTAATGAATAACATATCTTTAAAAATAATTTTATTTAATAAATAATTCCATTTCATGGAGAAAAAATATTGACTAGAACTATTTTCTGTATTATTTCTCTTTTACCAATACTTGTGGGAAGACAGAGCTGGTTTCATAGGGCCTCACCTCATTCACCTTGTACTCTGAGAACTGCATGCTACGGTATCCCGGAAAAATAAAGCTACGCTTAACAAGCGGAGGTGTAAACAACTTAACTTTACTCTCCTGAGGACATTGTGTATTCCATTTCCTTTATTGTCAAACTTAGCTCTAATTTGAGTTGTAAGTAAATGCAGACACACCTAACTTTATTGTGCTTTGCTTTATTGTGTTTGGCACATACAGCATTTTTTACAAAATGAAGTTTTGTGGGAACCTTGTGTCCACCAAGTCTATTGGCACACTTTTTCCAATAGCAGGTGCTCATTTCATGTCTCTGTGTCACATTTTGGTAATTCTCACAATATTTCAAACTTTTATTATTATTATTATTATGTTATGGTAATTTGCGACTAGTGATATTTGACGTTACTATTGTAATTGTTTTTGGGTGCCATGAACCATGCCCATATAAGATGACAAACTTAATAAATGCTGTGTGTGTTCTGACTGCTCCACTCACTGGCCATTTCCCCATCTCTCTCCCTCTTCTCAGGTCTCCCTACTCCCTGAGACACTACAATATTGAAATTAGACCAATTAATAACCCTAAAATGGGAGAAAAAAATAGTGGATTAGTGGCGACCTCCTGGCTCGCTGCTCCCAGAGAATGAGGTGAAGAAACAGGATGGCAACACATGAGTGGATCACTCCCCCACCCTCAAGACAGCATTGTGAATCTGAAGAGAAACAGCATGGGACAGGCAGCACAAGAAAAAAAAAAAAGATGAGTGGGAGATAGGATTGCAAAAACTGGAGAGTGAGAGACATACAACAGGGAATAGAGCGGGTGACGGCTGCACCCCCCTGGCCAGCCAGCGCAGTGGGATCTGACCCACAGGAGGACACGCGGCTCCTCCAGTGACCTCCACACCCACTCAGACAGGGACGCGCGTGAAGTCATTGCAAAGTTGTCGCATAGGGCAACAGGCTCTGTGGAGAGGAGACAATAGTGGGAAACATTTTGAACTCCCTGGTGCTCTGTGCTGGAACCACACTGGGCACGGGAGGGACTGGTCTGAATGGTTACTTCCTGCGACCTCGTGAGGGAGTTTGCAGACAGGCACCTCGCCTCTTGTGGTCAGCAGGACCAGAACAAAGGAGGTGAATGCTGAAAAGGGGGCTCTGCCCCTGGAAACCACTGATGATCCAGCCAGCTTAGTGAGGGACAGAAAGAGCAGGACCCTCTCTGCAAGGCAGATGTGAAACTGATGGACTGTGATGCAAAGGGGACAGCTGGCGGCCTATTGATTCAACCCACTGAACTGGCATCTGCCAACTCCTGAGCAGTTGTCCCCAGCAATAGCTCTCCAGGGATGGGCAACAGTCATTTTTGGGGTCCACACTGTGGTGTGCTCTGTTTTCTGGCAGCACCCCTTCCCTGGCCAGGGGACTTTCTTGCCAGGTGCTGCAGGCTCTGCCCTTGGAGGTGGGGAGAACCCAGAAAAGCTCCTTTCTCTGTGCGTCTGGCATGAACCCATGGGAATGCGGTGCCAAAAAATAGTCCATGACTTGTTGATTCAGCTAGCCAGGCCAGTGTTGGCGGGTGACTCTTGAGTGTTTTCCCCCAACGCTAGTTCTGCAGGGGTGGGCAGCCACCTTCTGTGGGATCCCAAGCCTCCAGAAGGGAATACAGCCCTTGATTTTAACCTGCTGAGACCCATGTTGAACTTCTGACCTACAGAAATTTGTAGCTGCTAAAACTTAGGATATCTGGGCAAACTATCCTCCACCACTTTCAACCTCTAATCTTCCCATCTCTTTTCAGGAGTGTGGATCAAGTGAGTACCTCAAGATACTCTAACTGCATCAGAATGAAGTAGAATGGATTCATATTCTCAAAGAAAGAGGCAGGATGGTCTTCTGCCTTTTTCTTCCTTCCCTTGTTCATCTTTAGTCCTATAATTGGACCACAGCCAACATCCAAGTTGGATTTTTTTTTCATGCTGGATTCTCCCTTTGGAGACAGTCCCCGCTTGGATCTCGAAAGGTCAGATTGACTAGAATTTCTTTCTTTTTCTGCCATTAGTAAAAGACTCCAGTGATTTATTAGGAACTTTCCATTCCAACTTTGCTTTCTGTGGTAGGATTTTCAGCTGAACTAGAAAGAAAGAAACACCTAGGGAGCATAAAAGTTAGATTTTTCTTGTTGCACAGGCTCAAAAGGGCTGCATAGCATCTTTCAAACACAGCTATGCCTTTTTACTAAAATCAGTTGGAAGGATTATGAAACAAAAACTTCTCTTCTTCAGTTCTTACCTAGAAACCAATATAAATTTCTTTCCCACTAGCAGGACTAGCTGCAAATTTAACTGCTGGAAAGACAGCTCTGAACTAAGCATGTCTCAGGGAGACTTTTGAACTGCAAGCTTATCTTCTATCGCCCTGCCATTTCCCATTTCCTCCTCACTACTGTTTTCTTCTTCCCTTCACTTATCTTCTGTTCTCCCCTTCTTTCCTTCCCTCTTATCCCTCTTTCCCTTCCTTTCCTTATCCTAAAAGATGAAAGCTACTTTTTGCCTAGGTGAAAGCTTGTAATCGCCATCTACTGGATACAGGATTTAAGTACACCTTGCGGCTGTGTATTTATGAGCATTTTCATGCTTGATTATTGTCTATATCTATGAAGTGATTACTTTCCTCTTTGCACAGTTCAACTTGTTTCCTAAAAAAAGATAAACGTCTGCTGTTTCTTAAGGCTACTTAGAATGTACTTCAAAGGGATATTTTTTTTTATTTCAGCATAATATGAGGGTACAGATGTTTAGGTTACGTGTGTTGCCCTGGCCCCCCCTCCCCCCCTCAGTCCAGGTTTCAAATATGTCCATCCCATTGCGTGGTGCACATTGCACTCTCTGTGTACACATATACCTGTCCCCTCCTCCCTCCTCCCCCCTCCCCCCTGCCCAATATCTAATAGATGCAATTCTTATATATGCACTTATGTGTTGATCCGTTAATACCAATTTGATGGTGAGTACATGTGATGCTTATTTTTCCATTCTTGGGATACCTCGCTTAGTAGAATGTGTTCCAGCCCTTTCCAGGAGTATATAAGAGGTGCTATGTC
>CAUYSK010044982.1:0-44052 GCA_963575035.1 Avahi laniger | reverse complement strand
CTCTGGGCACCCACAGGTAGGGAAGGGGAAGGGGAGAATGAAGCAATATGGCGCCTGCCGACGGGCTCGGGTCTGCAGGTCAGAGGTGCCCTGAGGGAGCTCGGAGCCTGCCGTCCTGTCCACAAGAGGAGCACCGCTCACCGGCAGCTTCTCTGGGCTGATGTTGGCAGGTCTTTCCAACCGCTCGGGAGCCCACCAGCAGTCTGAGATAAGGGACGGGAAATTTAACCGCTCCGTCTACCCTTGTCACTGGTCTCCAAGCTTCTCAGGGGCCTTTCTCCTTCCAGTTCTCCTCCGAAACTTCTTCCTGTGGGGTCCCCTGTAGTTTTAGGCACCCGTCCTTCTGACCCTCGTCTGATCTATGTTTGTCTGCCTGTTTATTTTTTTTCACTTTCTTCTAAGATCTGTCTTTCTTGCAGAGACACTCTGGCTGGCGGTTTTTCTTCTCCACCATCTTGCCCTTCCCTTCCCAAATGTTTTTAGATGAAAACTTCAGGGGAAAGGATCATCGACATTACATTTAACTTAATATTTATTTGGGAATCATAGTTGAACATTACTCTCTTCCCTGAAACATATTTAATAATCCATGAATGGAAAACACCTATTGTGTAAATTTCTTTTGAATTCAAAGGAAAAAAAACCCTAAATTATTTGTGTTTGATATCGTAGTTCCCAAATAAAAAGAAAAAAGCAAATGCATTTTCTCAATCACTGACTTTCTATGACCAAATATGTTGAGTGAGAAAAACGAAGCTATGGCATATGATTTGTGGAAACAGATATTCTTGAAACAAATTAATTTAGAAAGAAACTATAAAAATCATGCACAAATATCGTTTATCAGAGGGTAGTCCACTTATTTCCAAATTTCTTCTAATGTGAGATATAATGTACAGGAGTATTAATTTTATTAAAATAAATGTAAACATAAGATTTACTCTTTTTCCAAATGTTGTCATTTTTCTATTTGGAAAGAATAATTAATACACATATGGAGTAAAATTAGTTATACCATAATTGATTTTAGAGATGGTTTTTTCACTGAGTAAGCCAAAATTAAATAAACAATGACTTTTAAATAGTTTTTTATCCCTGTACAAGAATTAACAAAAGTAAAATCATTTTATCTTCTTATATTACATATCCAATTATTTGCTATTAAAGGAAAGCACAAATTCTTTTAAATCTTTGTACTTTTTATGTACTAATAGGCATGCATATTTCATCCATCCATGTGAACGTATGCAAATTTTTTCATTAACAAGAAGCACTTTTCTTCTATAATTTTCAAGATAAAAGACATTCTTTTAATGTCAGCCCCATGCCTATATGGTTATGTATTACACTATTAGGCGAGCAAGCTGGATTTAATTCTTAACCAAGATTGCACACTCCCCAGGCTACTTTGTTCAACACCTGTAAAGAAGAAAATTACTTATGTTGCATGAGAGCACCCATTTTAGTTTTAAGAAGAGGTGCTAGTTTCCAATAAATAAATAAAGTGTTATTTTTCTTTGTTTCATGTTGGAAATACAGTAGTTGTGGCCTTTCAGCAGGACATGTCAAGCCACCCCAAAAAGGGTTCCCTTCCTAGTATAGTCATTGCTCTCTGCACTGCCACATGTTTTTCTCATAAAGAAAAGAAAAATGCAGGTATTAGAGATTCTAATTATATGTTTCTACAAAGTGAATTAACACGGAAATGGCAAATTGCTTGGGGGAGCATTTAACCCTGTGCCTTTAGAGTATTCAAAAGTATTTGTGTTTCTGTACACTTGGACTCTTGGACTCAAAGCCATTTGACTGTTTTCCCAGGATATCTGCACCTACGTGACTAGCTTTGTACTGACACAGTGGCAACTATTAGTAAGAACTTCTCCCAGTTTGTTTTGAAGGGGTGTAACTTTTTATTGTCCCCAAATCTGAAAGTTTAAGATAAAGAAATATAATCTTGCAGTAGGTCAGTGTATTAACAAAGGTTTATATGCATGTGTGTCTGTCTGTGTGTATGTCTTTAGGAGATACAGGGAGAGAAAAAGCTACCTTATCTCAGAAACATAAACAGAGAGGTAGAGAGACAACCTTCTCCCACCATCCTGTGATTCCTGATTTCTGAAATAAAAAAAAATTAAAAATTTTCTCTTGGAAAAATTATACTTGGAATTTTAAAATAATGTTTCAAGATGACTGTAACTGTTAATTTATATTTTAAGAAATAACCACATTTAAGGGATAAAAGAGCATAGTCATTTAAAGCATAAACTTGAATGGAATATAATAGGATATTTTATTGTCAGGAATAATTTATCTCACAGGGATAGTAAAATGCTGGATTTACTTTGCTTTCTAATCACAATGAATTATTGATTGTATGTTCTGTTACTTCCATTATGGTATTTTCCAACTATCTGCTAAAGCAGTATTTTATATTAAACCCATTTTTTAAAAAAAATACTAATGTAACTGCATTCATTTCTTAAAATACTGACATTTGGGTATGATAATATATATTCTTATATTCTACTATTATAACAAGACAATTGTAATAAAATGGAGGGGGCTCAAATTTATTATACTTTGCAAATTTCAAAATACATGTAAATATTTAATTAAAAAATTATTAAGTTTTTCCCTACATATTTAGAGAAATTTTCTGGTGTTATTTTATTTTCTCATATCAACATGAAACAGCTGGATTAAGTAAGACAGTATTTTAGACTCAGGTTTGTTTTCTTTCTTCTTTCTTTCAACAAGAGGTCATGGACCACCTATAAACTGAATCTTGATGGACTAAGTAAAAATTTGTGAATTTGAATCATGGTACTATAATAGATTCTATAAGATAGATACCTTATATTTCTCTCGCCATTATTCCATTCTCTTGTTGTTCTTCCCTAATTCAAATGTTCACTTATTTTAAATTTGTAATTTCTATAAAATTCTGCAACATTTCTTTTTTTCTTTCCTAAGACACCAATAGTGACTTTTGTTACTGTGCTGGGCCAACTTTACACTCCTAGATACTATTTATGACAGCTCAAAATGAATGCCTTGATAATGCTGCAAAGCAAAGTAAAGATTTGAAAGCCTACTGATGAAAAGGTTGGCAGGAAGGCAGCGCTAACCACATGCGAGGATCATGCAAGAGGCCACAGGAGGTCACAGATTTTTAAGGAGTGAGGATCAAGCAGGGTCAGATTGGTTACAGCCAATTGCACGGCACATTCTTCCCCATTCATCCCCAGCTCAGTCTCTAATTATGACTCACACAATCAGTGCTCAAGCATTAAGAAGTGGAACTGTATTGTTCCATGGTTAGTGCTTAGTAAAAAAGCTGGAATTTGATACTTAGTCACAGTTTGCAAACAATGTGGTTGAACCACCTGAGGGGTCACATTTTTACATTCTGAGGCAATTTATTAGTAATGGTACCTGTCAGTCAGAAATCCCCCCAAAGCCCTTTCATGACTGGCCACTACTTTGATATAGAAATGGTTCAAAGTAAAAGGCAAATAAAACAGGACCTAGACCATTTACAAAGAAACGTCACCACATTCCCTTTATCCTTTCCTGATGAACAATCTTTGTAGTTGTGCACTAAGTGGTATAAAGATTGTACTGGATGGGTTATTTTAAAAACAAGCCTTTGTATTTGTCAATGAGGGATTGTTAAAGGTCCTAAACTACTTTCATGACTTCCATTTTAACTCAAATATAAACAGAAGCAAAATTAGAGTTGAGACAGTTTATGCAATGACACTTCGCCCAGCGCTAGTATTCCAGAGAGGAATGATTCAAATTTACAAACCTTGTCTAAATTTGAAAACAGTCCTACATAAAGACGTTTCACAATTTTCTCCCAACACACACACACACACACACACACACACAGAGTCATACACACATGCATGCTCACATATGTAAGCACATTTATATTTCCAGTGCATAAAGCAAACTTCCATTTCTGATATCAAGCAGGTTTTTTCCAAGACAAATATAAAGAATTAAAAAAAAATTACTTTTCTACTCTTGGAAGGAAATACCACCTTTTTCAAACAAATGAAACATTGTAGTAGTTTTATTTAATTTTTCCATATATACTCCTGGAATTATTACTCTGCTATAGATATCTTTCTTTCTAATACTGACTTCCTTTTAGGAACTTATTCTTTATAACTTCTGTATTTATGACATCATAGAATGTATTACCATATGTTCGAATAATATTGCTGTTGCTAAACCCTCTCTAATTGAGGTTTTTAACAATGAAAGTCATATTCTTTAAGGATTTTATGTGGGCCATTCTAAAACAATGAACAAAGGGACTTAAGGTAATAAACAGAGCATGCTGTAGAAAGCAAATCTGTCCATTGAAACCGCATATGTGGAGAGGAAATACTTGCAAGTAGTCTAGATTGTATTCCACTTATTTCTTTGTTTCCTATTAGTCATTAAAAAAAAAAACACTAAATCACATGATGGATAAGACAATATAATGTAGTAAAAATAACATTTCAAAATCTTTGTTACATGCCAGAAAATATCATATGTGTTTTATATGTAGTATCTCAATTAATCTTCAAAACAGGTCTATGCATCATTTGCATCTCTACAGTTCTATGAAGTAGATATTATTATTCCAAATTTTGCAGATACAAAAAACTAGGCTCAAGCTCAGACATACTGCTTCATTGTAAATTGCTGATAGCTCTATCAATTGATTCTTTATTAATTTTTTAATAGTTATGGCTTCACCCTTGAATCATTAATGCAATCAACTTATTCGATTCCACTTTACAAAGTAAATTATAGCATTTGTTTAGTTGTTTTTGTTTTTAAAAATAGATTTCTAATTGAGTGTTCACCATTAAGCTTTGAATAATTTGGAAGCTATGCACCTAGATATGCATTTCTATGCATAAATCATTTGACCCCAATCCTGAATTCCCTTAATCATTTCTATTTTCCATAAATATTGACACTTTAGAATGAAGTATTTTGTTTTGTAAACATCCATGTAATAATTAACTCAAGCAAGAGTAATCAGAACATGCTATAAATAATTTGTTAAAAGTTGGGGAGCAGGATCTTTACATAGCCTCAAAGTAACACATTGCAGATAGCTTGATAAATATATGCACTAAAATATAATTTTACAATGGAGAAATCCCACAGAAATCAACTTATTTTGCTTGGAAGTCAAGTTATTACCTTTTTGAAATAAATTTGATACACTTGTCTTATCCTTATGAAAACTTTGGGAACATCTCCTTAGCAATTTTTATAAATATGAGGGAAATAAGTATAATAAGTGAAAATGAATTCTATGTTTTTAAAAAGTAATGAAAAAGATAAAAACAATGATATTTATATTATTGACAAAATTATTTTATATTCTAGTCAAATTTTATATTTACATATAATTTCAAACATAATGGCCACTAATTACAGATATTTTACTTCTGAAAGCCAATACACATCCTACTCTAGTTGCTTATAAGCAAGCTATAATTTTTTGTGTATTTTAAAATATATTTGAATACTGACCTATTTGAGATTTTTGAAAAATTATTTTTCTACTATCATAGAAATGATAGTAGAAAAATAATTTCCAATATAGAATTATCTGTGAACTTCAATAGTACAAAATTTGTAACCATATTTCCAAGTTTGCTAATGAAATTTTCCATTAAGTACTTTTTTACCAAAACTGTGTATAATTTATCAGTTTGTAAAAAAATAAAGCTTGATCAATACAAATTAGATACTGCAGCTATAAACAATTCTATAAATTTAAAATAAAATTGCTACCAAAAACAAATACCATGTCTTGGATTAAATTTTTGACTTAATAGAATATAAATTATTTAATGAGAGGGAGAAAGGAACAGAATAAAATTTTTTACCTTCAATAAAAAAGACATCATCTTCACTACAATGTTTATTGAAACACAATTTACAATTGCAAAGATGTGGAATCAACCCAAATGCTCATCAATTCATGAGTAGATTAATAAAATATGATATAAATATACCATAGAGTACTATTCAACCATAAAAAATGAACTATTCCTTTTGTAACAATTTGGATGGAACTGGAGACCATTCTCCTAAGTGAAGTATGACAAAAATGGAAAAGAAAAAAAACTGCCACATGGACTCATTATTAAATTGGAACTAATCAATCAGCACTCATGTGCATATACGAAAGTAAAAGTTAACAGAAATCATGCAGGTGGGAGACGGGAGGAGGGGATGGGTGAAATCATACATAATGTGTACAGTGTACACTATCTGGATGATGGGCACACTTATAACTTTGACCCAAACAGTACAAAAGCAATCCAGGTAACCAAAACATTTGTACCCCATAATATTCTGAAATAAAAAATAAAATACAACACATCCTTCCTTACATTACCTTCCATTTTTAATATAATTTTATTCTTCTGGCATGCTCTAATTATGATCCATGTTCAAAGTAAAATATGCATATTTCAATAGCTTTCAGTTATTAGAAGAATAAAAAATTAAATGTACTTAATGTTAGGTAACCAAAGATAATAAAAATAAATTCTGATATACGGATTATCCAAATAATAAAGCAGGGAGACATTTTGCATAAGAACTATTACATTCCTACAATACTAAAAGAACAGATAGTAAATTTTTTTAGAGAAACATGATTGTTAAGGAATAAAGATGGGTAAAATTTAACATAGAAGAATTAATTTCTCTTAATAATCTGGGTGCCCTAAAAATTTTACACAAAGAGCAACCCTAATTAAAAACATTTTAGGATTTTAAAAATTTTAATTAAGATTTATATGTGGAGAAAAACTAAGTGCTTTTAAACATGTCTTTTCTGTTCATGAATATCTGAAGGGCAATTTAGTTTCCATGATTATGATCCATCGACATCTACTTAATCAAGCTGTAGTTTATCAGTGCTATTTGATGTCCGAGGGGGTCTTGTGAGCCTATTAGCCTTTTAAAGCTATTCTCTAAAGCAGGAAGATATACTTTGCCAGGCTTTGAATATAACTAGTTTTCCAAAAACTTACACTCATTTTTGGATGCAGAATTTGCTAAATTTGAATTGTATTCAAGGAGGAAAGCATTTCTTTACCATTTCCGTAGGTTCATATGAGAAAAAAAATAGAATATTTTCCAAAGAAGTTACAGAAAGTAAAAATCAAAGTATTTTTAGCAAGCCTAACTAAAATTGATGACAAGATTATGTTTACTAATTATTTTTTGAGAATTTAATCTAAGCATTATTGAATAACAAATGAGGTCAGCTTAATAGCAGAAGTGAATGTGAGAAGATTCAATTAACTAACATTTATTGACATTACATTACAAAGATTCAAAGACTTAAGAATGTCCTGCCTTCAATGGGCTTACAGTTGAGTAGTAGAGGAATATATGTAAATAAATAATTATAATACATTATAATGTGAATTGATAGAACTACATGCAGAGAGCACAGAGGTCAAAAATGATTCTCTCTCTGAACGGTTCAGGGTAGATTATACAAGACGAGGTGCAGTTGTAGTTGAGTTGTAATCAATGAACAGAAGTTTTCCAGGTAGTACAAGAAAGACTGCATTACTGACACAACAGAAAGATACCATCAGGAGATAGCATTAGTGGTAAGGGAGGCAGAGTGATTTCTCCTAATTGTTGGTAATACTAGATTAGAAAAATCTACTCCATATATGGTGGGGGATTATAGTGGAAAGAAAACAAGAGTCAGATTCCTAGATGCCATTTAAAGAATCTTAGACAAAGCCTAACAATGATAGAAGTAATTGAATGTATTAATGGACAAGTAACATGACAAGATTTGTATTGCATAGGAAAAATATGATTCAAGATAGTTTAGATCAATGTTTAATCTCCAGTAGTGCCAACAATATGCTATCAATCTTTTTATGTTTTTCTGCCTTCATTAATCTATTTTTTTCTTTGTTTTCCTTTTTATCTGTAGTATTAGAAGTATTTTCTAAGTTACTTCAGTATGCATAGCATTATACTACATCATGTGCTTTAATTTATTCTTTGTAAAGTGTTAAAACTTTACAAGATCGATGTCTAAAGATACTATGAGCTTCTCAGATACAAGTTCAAATTTCTTTGTGTTGTAATTTTATTATATTTAGCTTTGCTTTGATACTGACAGCAGACTTGCATTTATACCATTTTCTCATAAAAATTAATCTATAAAGTCATGTTTTGGTGGTCATTCTGAACATAAATTGCCTTTAGAATGGTTTTTGTTATGCAAATATGGCAAAAATAAATACATTCCCTATTCATTGAGACTAAGTTTAAGTCACAGTTTCTTTCATAAGCTACTTATTCTGTGTTTTTTGAGGGTCTAAATATTAAATTATGTGTGCATGTGGAAAGAAAGAGATAAATTACTCATTCTGAAAGAGAAATTGTTTATTTATCCAAAAGTCTTTTCATTCAGCTTCCTCAATTTTACACTACCATTTACGTTATATACCAATAATTCAATTCCATGACAGAACACAGACAAAACAGAATCCCAGTGACTGCCGTCTAAAAAAGCTTCTCAGCTATTTTATACATCATTCTTCAGAATAAAAAATCACAAGTGGTTTTTACAATACACTCGCTGGATGGCTGAGGTGATTCCCCTAAGGGTCAAACACAGAATGATATTTAGTAAATCAAAGGAAAGTATGTTTTAGTGGCTAATCTTTCCTAAAATCAAGCACAATAAAAAAGGAATAATATGAACTGAAGTAAAAAGAAATGGTATGTGGGATTTGTGGTTATTTGAACTAGTAATTAGTTTTATTGCTCATATTCAAAGTAACTCCTTGTTTTGGTCATTCTCCTTTGAATATTTCTTTCCAGTTAACAATTTAGTGTAAACGTCAATTACTTAAACTGATGTTGTTATTAAGATAATTTTATGGATTAAGCTCAGAAGATTGGATATAATTTTCCATTTTTGTTTTAGTAGAACATATTTCATTTTTAAAACATTATAAATTTAATTTTTAAGATATTCTGAGGCTGGGTGTGGTGACTCACACCTGCAATCCTAGCACTCTGGGAGACCGAAGCAGATGGATCGTTTGAGCTCAGGAGTTCGAGACCAGCCTGAGGAAGAGCGAGACCCTGTCTCTACTAAAAATAGAAAAAATTAGCTGGACAACTAAGAATATATAGAAAAAAATATTAGCCGGGCATGGTGTCTCATGCTTGTAGTCCCAGCTACTTGGAAGGCTGAGGCAGGAGGATTTCTTGAGCCCAGGAGTTTGAGGTTGCTGTGAGCTAGGCTGACACCATGGCACTCTAGCCTGGGAAGATATTCTGATGCTTTTACAGCCTCAATTTTCTATTTCTGGCTCAGTATTTTTTTTAATAAATGAGAAAATCTGCTATAAAGTAAAATGTTTAAGGAAAGATTTTTAAAAACTGGATATTAAATTATGATACATGAGAATAGTACTTAGATGACACATTTCAGAAATAATTTCTTTAAACTATACTGCAGTCCAGTATTGTTGTTTCCTCACACCACTGTGACATTAAGTGCTCCACTACAAACCTCAGCTGAATTTATAAAAAGCTAAAGCATGTTTTATTTTTACAGAAAATGAAAATTGATGGCTAGACAGATAAATAATAAAGAAAGTCTTTGTGAATCAAGCAGTATATCCTGAAAAGAGCTGGAGAAAAATTTGTAAGCATTATATATTTTCAGGAATTTCCAAAGGCTTCAGACTACAGGGTATGATTCGTTAATCAAAAGGAGGTTAAGTATTAATACTATTCTCTCAGCAGTCAACAACTATGTATTGCTATCTGCCTACTACTGACATAAATAGGAAGACCAAAATGAATTGGATACAAATACTATACTCAAGAAGTTTACAATGTGTTAGAAATGATTTTATGTGTGCATACAGGTTTGTGTAAGTGTGTATTACAAAATAAAAAAAGCAAGAGGAAGATGGTCCTGTGATACTGCATATTAGGCTTAACTAGTTCAATTAACTTTTCCCACCACTTCAACTCATCAAACTAATATGCTACAATAGAATCAATAGATGACCAAGCCTATAATTACTTTATGTGTGGTATGGCAATTATGGTAGTTATACAGTTAAATTTCACTAGTCCATGAAGCTGTAATGGGCCAGATAACTTTTCTGTAGGCAGGATGTTTGGGCTAACTCAAAGTGTGAGCTACTTCATTATGTGAATTATCACAGATTGCCAGCAAACCATTGGAAATGCATGCCTTTCAAACCAAAAATTGAGTAGTAAGAACATTTCTCCCCAGTCTGAGTAAGGATCAGGATAGATACCCTGAAGACTGGTTTTGTATTGAATAATAGGGCATCCACCACACAGAAACAGTCAAAAGCTTGAGAGAGCAAAGAATATCATCAAGGTAATGACCTACATTTTGAGGTTTCATAGTTCTTGAAGGCTCATAATATATGTAGACGGTAATAAAATACTTTGTTGAGGTTTCTTTTGAAAGTTTATAACAGATTTTATTGTTACTTCTGTATTACAGTTTATTCTTTTAAAATGTTTAACAAGGAAACATTCTAAAAATACCAGTGTGTCTAAGCTATGCCAAAGAAATGAAAGGAAAGGGCATTTTCCTCAGGGACTGTGTGTTAGGGGGAACTGAGCAATTTGATATAGTGGTGACAAAATGTTAAAAGTGTCGATGAGAGGGTGAACTGTATGAAGGCAGAACCAGAACTCATTTGTTCAGCTTCCATTCTTCATCAGTAATTCTCCTTCTCTAGGTCTCCACTAAAAAGCTTTAGAAGTAAAAGGTAAGAAAATGCTTGCTATTAATAATAGTGAGGAAACCAACTCCTTATAGTCAGAGTATTAAATAAATTCTACTTCCAATGATGACTCTGCTGATTCTAATGTGGACTTACAATAATGAGCAATAATCATCTGTACATCTTGGGGTATTGTGATTTAGTCTTTAAAAATAAGAAAATGTCAAATGGCTTCTCTTCTTCCTGTTTGTACCCATTAGAACATAGGTCAGAATTTAGAGGGGGAGAATATGCACATAACCTCTCTCTCTATGCCCAAGAAGAATTATCTGTCAGGATATAGAAAGTACAAAGAAGCATAAAAGGCTTACTTAGGACAAGTGAAATTTCATGTGTGTACATGGGCAAATTTTCATGCCTGCCAGTCTTGGTTATATTTCAAGAGGTAAAACTATTTTGTTATTTTAGGTTACTGACTGCAATGCTGGTTTTATTTACAGTGTTTCTATTGAGCATAAGCAAGGCAGCCATCCTGATTATTTTATTTTGACAGAACAAATATGTGTGCTATGAAAATTTCTGGATTATGTCTGATATTAAAACACAGCCATGAAAATAGATATTTCTGATGAGACTTTTCAAACAGCGACTGTCAAAGATTAGCCACCCACAAAGAAGATTTAGATTAAAGCTGTAAAAAGCTTGTTTATGGAATTACTCACTGTTAGAAAGTGGAAAAGGAATTAAATCTGTAAACACAAGAGAAACAGGGTTGAAAGGATGGTGTGTGTGAAGGTTTCCAGCATTACTAATGACCTAAGAATCATAAAATACAAACAAGTTACATGGAATTCATATGGATTATTGAATCAAAAATATGTTTACATTTAAGTTATGAAAATTTGAAAATAAAATATTCTCAGGTTAGAAAATGTAATTAGTATTTATGATATATGAGACAAAATAATGTATTTCATTCATATATTTAAACATTTATGAGAACTTACCATGTACTTGGCAATATAATTGGTAAGGTGAAACAGAAGTAAACCAATATTCATGGCAGTTACATTTAAAGCAGAGGACGAAAACAAATAAAAATGGATTTTATTAAAAAGCAACACACAGGCAAAAGATTTTGGGAAGATGGCAGAATATGAAGCAACAGGAAACTGGCTACTTACCTAGACAAAAGTTACAGTAACACATTTTGTCTGATGTAATATTTTTGGAACTCTAGAGTCTAGTGAAGGCTGACATCTTTCAGGGGAAGACTTGGGTGGCAAATTGTGATTAATTTTGGTCACTTTCAGCTCTTAGCACAGTAGTAGCTACCCATCCCCCACCCCATAGCCTTATGTCAACAGCTGTGCACATGTTCCTGGAGCAGCTAGAACACAGCTTGTGGGAGCCAGGGTTGGGAATAAAAGGCCTTGTCTTCCAAATACCATGAATCCGTGATCTGATCCCTGATTTTTTCTTCTAATCACAAAGGTACAGACATTGTTGCCAGCCCCTCCTCCTCTGGTTGAAGTGACTTCCAAAGGATTTAAAGGGCTGATGACTATCCCACCTTATTTTTCTCTTTTTTCTCTTTTAAGAACCACACATTGACTACCAGAGTATACAAAAACAACTGCATATACAGGGGAAATTAGATTCTCATTGTGCATGACCAAGGGAAGACACCAGCACAGAAATGATTTGAAAAGACCTTAAGTTTATACCCCTGTTTGGCCCTTGGCAGAAACAGCTTACAAAAAAACAAACACACACAAAAAAACACAAACAAATAAACAAAAACAAAAAAGCAGGAAACCCTGTAACGGACGAAGAATATGCTTTTCAGTCACCATATTTTTAAATTAAATGTCCACTTTTCCATAAAAATTTAGAAAGAATAAAAAGAAGCAGGAAATTATGGCCTATTTAAAGAAAAAAAAATCAACAGAGAATGGCCCTGAAATTACCTTGTAACAGTTCTGCTAGACAAAGATTTTACAATATCTGTCCTAAAGATACTCAAAGTACTAAAGGAATACATGGAGAAAGTCAATAACATGATATATGAACAGAATGAAAATATCAATAAATAGAAAGAAAACCTAAAAAGAAACAAAAGAGAAAAATTCTGGGGCTGAAAAATATAACTGAAATCTCTCACTAGAGAGATTGAAAGTCTAATTTCTTCAGGCAAAATAAAGAATCAGAAAATTTGAAGATAAGACAATAGAAATCTTTAAGTCTGAGGAGCTGAAGGAAAAAAAATAACGAAAAAAAGTGAACAGAGCCTAAGAGACCTACAGGACTCCATCAAGCAGAACATCATACATATTATGGAGTTGCAGAAGGGGAAGAGAGAAAGAAAGAGGTATAGAAAATATTTGAAGAATAATGGCAAAAAAAATCCTCAAATTTGATGAAAGACATGAATGTAAACATTCAAGAAACATCAATGAAGTCCAAGTATGATGACCACAAAGAGAGTCCCACCTTGGGACATATTATAACCACACTGTTGAAAACCAAAGAAAAGAGAGAATTTTAAAATAAGAGAGAAAAATGTGACGGTTATATACAAGAGATCCTCAGTAAGATTATCAGAAGATTTCTCATCAGAAACTTTGGACACCAGAAAGCAATGTGCTGATATATTCAAAATGTTGAAAACACACAAAACAAAATTGAAGGAGAAATTAAGAAATTTCCAGATAAACAAAAACCTGAGGAAGTTTGTTGACCACTACACATGCTAAAGAGAATCCTGAGGGTTGAAATGGAAGGACATACATGATGAAATAAAAATCTCAGTAAAGATAAACACATAGAAAATTATAAAATCCAGTGTTTCTGTAACAATGGTGTGTAATTCCACCATAGGTTTCCCGCGTGTTTTGAGAGACTAATATATTAAAAATAAATATTATTAAAATACTATTAAAAAGCTAATATCATTCTAACTTTGGTTTGTAACTTCATATTTTATTTTCTATATTATTTAAAAGACTAGTGCATTAGAAATTATTAGTTTATGTTTTTGAACACACAGTATATAAAGATGTAATTTTTGACATCAACAACTGAAAAGAGTAGGGACAGGGCTCTTAAGTGAGTAGAGTTTTTGTATGTTATTGAAATTAAGCTGGTATAAATTAAAATAAGAGTGTTATAACTTTAGAACGTTAAATATAATTTCCATGACAACAGCAAATAAAATAGCTGAAGAATAAACATAAAATGAGAAAGGAATTTAAATGTTTCACTGTTAAAAAATCAACTAAACACTAAATAAGACAGTAATGAAGGAAATGAGGAACAAAAACAGCTATAAAGCACATAAAAAACAAGTAGTAAAATGACAGCAGTCCCTCCTTATTAGTAATTATTTATATATAAATGGACTAAATTTGCAAATCAAAAGATAGAGATTGGCCAACTAGATTAAAAAAAATGACTCAACTATAGGTTGTATATGACAGACTCACTTTAGATCTCAAGATACAAATAGGCTGAAAGGGAAAGAATATTTCATGCAAATAGTAATAAATAAAAAGAGAACAGAAGTGGTTATATTACTATCAGAAAACAAATGGACTTTAAGATAAAAAACTTACAAGACATAAAGCATAAAAAAGGATATTATGTTAATAAAATTTTGAGACAACAAAGAGAAAAAACAATTATAAACTTTTATGCATCCAATAATAGACCATCGAGATATATGAAGCAAAATTGACAAAATTGAAGGAAAAACAGATACTTTTACAATAATAGTTGGAAGCTTCAATATGCCACTACCAATAATGGATAGAACAATTGGAAAGAAGTAAGGAAATAGAGGACTGAAACAGCACAATAAATTAATTAGATCTAAGAGACATATACAGAACACTCTATGACAGCATACATATTCTTCACAAGTACACGTGGTATATTTCCAGGATAGATCATATGTAAGGAAACAAATTATGTCTCAATATATTTAAAAAGACAGATATGATACAAGATATCTTAGTACAAGATGACATTACATATGAATAAAAGAAGGGAAAAGCTGAAAATTCACAAAGTTGTGGAAATTAAACTACACATTCTTAAACAACCAATCACTCAAAGAACAAATCACAAATGAAATTAGAAAATACTTAGAGATAAATGAAAACAAAGACACCACATACAGAAACTTATGGAACATAATGAAAACACTACTAAAGGGGAAATTTATAATCATAAATGCTTATAGTAAAAAATCAAGAAAGATTTCAAAGCAAAATCCTAACTTTATGACTTACAGAAGTAGGGAAAAAAACTAGTGGAAGGAAGGAAATAATAAAGATTAGATCAAACAAAATAGGAAAGATAAAAACAACAAAGAAAATAAATTAAACCAAAAGTTGGTTTTTCAAAAAGATCAAGAAAATGGACAAACCTTTAGTTATATATATTAAGAAAAAAGGAGAGAAGACTCAAATTACTAAAATCAGAAAGGAAATTACGAACATTATTATTCATTGAGTCTACAGAAATAAAAGCAATTATAAGAGAGTACTCTGAGCAATTGTAAGCTGACAAATTGGATAACTCAGATGAAACGGACACAAAAATATACCAAGACTAAACCGTGAAGAAACAGAAATATGAACAGACCAATAACTAGTGCGGAGATTAAATCAGTATTCAAATGTCTCTCAACGAAGAAAAGCCTCAGATCTTATAGCTTCAGCAATGAATTCCACCAAATTTTTAAAGAACTAACACTGATATTTCTCAAACTTCCAAAAGTTTGAGAAGGAGGGAACAGTCTCTAACATTCTATGAAGCCAGACATTACTCTGATACCAAAGCCAGGCGAAGACACTACAAGAAAACTAAAACTCAATATCCTTGTGACATATGGTACCAGAGCAAAAGATATATAAACCAATGGCATAAAATAAAGAGGCATTAAATATACCCTCACATATATTGTCCAGTGATTTTCAACAAAGGTGCCAAGATCATGCAAGGGAGAGAAAAACAGCATTTTTAACAAATGGTAGTCAGAAAACTGCATATCCATATGCAAAAGAATAAAGTTACCTAACACCATATAAAAATTAACTCAAAACAAATCCATGGTCTAAACTTAAGACCTATCAAATTAAAAGCCTTAGAGAAAGGACAAAACCTTCACAACATTGGATTTGGCAATAATTTCTTGGATATGAAACCCAAGGCATAGGAAACCAAAAAAGTAGACAATTTAGACTTCATAAAAAAAATTAAAAGTTGTACAACAAAGACATTATCAACAACTAAAAATGCAATACAATGAAAGGGAGAAAATAATTGTAAGTCGTATATCTGATAAAATATACAGAGAACTCATAAAACAAAACAATAAACCTGATTATAAAAATGTGCAATCTTGAATAGACATTTCTCCAAAAAAAAATATACAAACAGCCAATAAACACATGAAAAGATGCTCAACATCACTAATCAGGAGCAAAATGCAAACCACAACTGCAGTGAGATACCACCTCACACCCATAATAATGGCTACTATCAAAAAAGAAACAAAGTAGCAGGTGTTGAGGATGTGGATAAATTGGAACCCTGGTGCACTGCTGGTGGGAATCTAAGATGGTATAGCCACAGTGAAAAACAGTGTGGCTTTCCTCAAAAAAATTAAAAACAGAATTATTGTATGATTGAGTGATTCCAATTCTAGGTTTGTATGATAAAATTTTCTATACTCAAAATTATTGTAATGTTTCAGAGAGATATTTGTACACCCATGTTCATAGTGGTAGTATTCACAATAATGAAAACATGGAAGCAACACAAGTATTCATTGACAAATGATAAACAAAATGTGATTTACACATACAATGGAATATTATTTAGCCTTAAAAGTGAAGGAAATCCTGCCATATGTGACAACCTTGAGGATATTACGTTAATTGTAGTAAGGCAGTCACAAAACGAATAGTACTTCATGATTCCACTTATATGAAGTTCTTAGGTCAAAATTATAGAAACAGAAAGTAGAATGGGGGTTGCCAGGGACTGGTGGGACTGGAAATGGGGAGTTTTGAATGGGTATAAAATTTCAGTTTTACAAGATGAACAGTCCTGGAGATGAATGGTGTTTATGGTTGTACAAAAATATGAATGTACTTAATACCACTGCACTGTCTACTTAAAAATGGTTAAGATAGTAAATTTTATGTTGTATGTATTTTATCACAATAAAAAATGGGAAAAAAGCCAATAAACAATCATGGGTCAAAGATGATGTGACAGATTGTATTTTCCAAACATATCTACAACAATATCTCCCATATAGCATTTCTTTTTAAAATGTAACTTTGCAACTTTTTCCATTATCAAAAGGTGAGGTCTATTTTCCCACTGCTTGAATCTTGGCAGTTTGTGACTATAGCTAAGTAACATTGTGACATCCAAGGCTAAGTTATTGAGACTGATATGGTTTCTGTCTGTTACTCTGGGACACTTGACCTTAGAGTTTTGAACCAGCATAAACCTGGATGCATTTAATTTCTTTTTCTTGACTAATTGTTCCAGCTAGGACTTTCACTGTGGTGTTGAAAAGAAGTGACAGGAGTGAGAATCCTTGTCTTGTTCCTCATCTTAGAGCAAAAACTTTCAGTTTTGCACCTGGCACATATAGTTTTGCTCAGTGATTACAGTATATACTTAATATAATCCTCAGAAACAAAGTTGATTGGTTAAAAAATATGTGTGCACATAACGTTTCTTCTAGTCCTATACAGAAACTTTTTTCTTTCCCTTTGGGTGACATTTAAAGTCATTTCCATGGGTAATCAAGGTCATAGAGAAAAGCCCCTGTTGTCAATTTTGAATCATTCTGGAACAAATTTTACCCAGCTATCATGAATAAGTCTTAAATTGATTACAGATGTTTATAGCCCTAAAATATTGTTGAATAAGCAAAATTAAATGGTTAACCTGAGATTCAAATTACTTTTACCAGTAATAGTAGTAAATTTACAGAGTATGACAATTGATAGAAATTTGCCTTATATATGCATAAATATTTGATGCAGAAGGAACTAAGGTCTCCTGCTTATAAAGCCTCTATAATACCTGAAATCCAGCACTAGTTTACAAAGTAACATGGCTTGAAATGTTACAGCAAATTTATCACAGAAAATTTGACTTGGCAAAACTTCTGTTGGAAAATCATCAATGACTCACTTTTATTTTTAGTTCACGTTTTATTGGACACTTTATTGCACATAAGAACATAGTTTCAATTTTTTAAGGTATGTCATCTCACTAACTTTCTCTTTTCCAAGTATGGTTGTTGAAGGAGAAGTTGGAAATCATTTTTTTAATACTCTGTAGTTTATATAACCTTGTTTAGTATCATTATATTTTTCTCCAATAAAGGAATTGTTGCACGGGTAAAATTTACACTCTCTATTCTCTTATTCTTAATCTATAAATGAATTCAGTAGTGGTCATTTAATTTGTCATTTTTCGAATGTATTTTTGAACATTATATTTCTGTCTTTACTTATTTAAATCTATCTTCAACATCTGTTTTTTCACTAACATGACTTGAGTCTGAATCAGAACATTCAAATAAGGATTACACTTTTGTTTTTTCACTTTTTAATGCTTAAAAGTTCAATGTTTGGCAAAACAGAATTACCACTTAACAAGTAAGTTCAAGATTATTATTTTAGGACAAGGTTTTTTTTTTTTTTTAATAGTCAGTAGCTAAAATAACTGAGTTTTAACAAGAACCCACTTGGATATTACTCTGGATGAGTGATATGCCATAAGGCTTGTTTTGTGAAAAGCAACAGACTCATGAGCACCTTAGTGGAGAACTGAATTCTATTATTTGAAAGTAAACAATGCCAGCAAACCAGATTGGTATCATACACCTTATGAGTATAATGTTGCCATTTGAAAGCATTTGTATGTTATTCCAGGAAACATTCACCAATATGTGGTGGCACAGTTGATAATGCAAATCTGCTGTGCTCACGAACCAGGTAAGTTTCATGATTTCCATCCCATTACATTGAGTCCTTTCCAAACCTAGCGATTACTTTTTTTATTGGCCTTCAGCAGGAAACATAAAGTTATATTACTATTTACTAAGAATTAGTTTTAAATGGCTTAAAAAGCCAGAACACCTAGTAGGATGACACAGGACAACTATGTATTCTGGCACAGGCACAGCTCCATGGGATGCTGTTGATGAAAGATTTTGCAGACAGCAGTAACAATTCACCTGTTTTTCTTGTACCAGCATGATGGATGCAAAGTTCATCTGTCATTGACCAGAGGTGTCATTTTTCTTTTTCTTTTGCAAACTTGTATGAACTTGGTGTACTGGATCACTTGTCACTCTGTGTGATCATTTGAGCAAGCAAACTAGGGACTTTTTTTGGAAAGTAAATCTTTGTAAACTGTCAAGGTCTTTCCCCTTCTTGCTACATTGAAAGTTTGCATGGTAACATTCTATAGATTTGTAGCGGGTCATTTTAGTAAGGACAGCTTAAACATTTTCTGTGTTAACCTAGTTCAAAACTCCCCAATTTTTTGTCTCATCAAAGACAAATGAGTCTAGAGCAAAAAATAGTTGTATCTGTATACACACTGAATACCTACTTTTAAGCAAATTAAACAGTGAGAAACATAGAAAAAGAGATCTTTCGAATCTAGTTTCAGAGGAAATTTTGACTGATGAGACTATTTCAGTTGAATGACAGACTGCATCCTAATTCACACACTGCAATGCTACTTTCTTTTATGCAAAATCAGGAAATGGCATATAATGGTGCCACCTGAAAGACACACTCCCTGTCTCTACCTAAAGTCCACACTATCTATATTAAATAATCTTCCATTGTTTACATTAGCTCAGTAATGAGTAGCTTCTAATTTATCAAGAATAGCTGTCTGCCTTTCTTTGCAAAAAAATTGTGTGAAATATTGCAGAGATCACATCAATGAATGAAACCTGACCTGCTTAGATCATTTAATTTTAGTTACAATTTTTATTTTAGAAAAAGAAGGAAACATTACCTACACTTCTTGATATTACAATGATACTCTAAAGCAAAATAAACTACTGTATCAAAAATGATGCAGATAGACTAAAGCAACTAATATTATCAGAGCAATAAAAATTGTATCCACAGTATGTGCATTCCAATTATTTAAAGTTTATTAAGATTAATCTATTAAAATATTTGTACCAATTCAGTGTTAAGGGATCTAAACTTTTTATGAAAAAAGTAAAGCCAAAAAGAAAACAACAACAAAAAAACAACAAATATGTTTAAAACACATAAAATAACTATAGAGTCTTACTGCAGTTTGGGGAATATTTTCTCTCTCGTGCCTTTTTTTTCTGTTTTTTAATTAAGGTTTTTTTATTATTTACAGAAGATATCAAGTGGTATTATAATTAAGACTTTAACGTATTTATTTTGTGAAATAGAAGAAGGCAAAGAAGAGACTTATCAGATATACATAAGTCTCTTCTTTGCCTTGACCAAAAAGGAACTAACTTTAAGGTGACAGCTTAGTTTCTTTTCCACTCATTTTCAGTCATCCCCTTTTTGAATATTCATAGATTATACACTTTATTGTCATGCCATTCTTTTAAGTTAAGACTTATATATAAAGGAGTTAAGTAAGCAATTGTTTGACCTGGAGCAGTCTGGAGATTTACAGCACCAATCATTATAGCAAATGAATGTTGCTGAAACAATAACTTTAATTATGATTTTCAAACTTATAATATCAATGATAGCATGAATATATTAAATGTTATTTATAGCATGACTACAGTTAGAAAAACAAAATATTTACTAGTGAGGTATTATTGTGTATTCATGTTACAATGAATACACATTTTTGGGCTTCATGCAAAATATCAACAATAGAAAAATAGCCAAAATGAGAAAAAAAAAGAACAAAAAACCCTTGTTCGTGCTGCTCAACAAAAACTATGTATCTGACTCTGATTTTTCCTGCCATCTGGTGGCAAGATCAAAACTCAGGCAATACATATTAATCAGATGAACGCACGCTAATTTTAAATATTTTTACCATTGTCAAAGTACATTCATATTAATTTTATATGATCCTCGTAATGGATTTCATAAGTGTAGTAATGTCATGTACAATAGCAAACTAAACCCAGTTTTCATTATATTAATAAGTAGCACCTAAAGGATTAACATAATCTTTAAAACTATAATATAAATACTGAAATACAGTAAATATGGACAAATAACAATTGACTATATAGTTGGTATCATATTTATATGTCAGTAGTTCTTCTCATTTTGCCACATTGAATATTTATTATAAATTTAGTGGTTGGTATTGTACTGTTTGAGTTATTTGTATTAGAGTTAAATTTGATTAAAATGTGGAAAGACAGTTTTTTAAGAAGAGTATGACAGAAATATGAAAACTTTCATTCTTAAATTTTTATGAAGTAGAGGGTTATGGGTGAATCTTTCTTTCTGAAAATGTTTAAGAATGAAACAGACAGTTTAGGATAAAAATAAATGTAGTTTATATAAACATTGTATAGGGTAAATGCTTTCAGTACCTTTTTTTTCCAAATAAGACTACAACATTTATTGTATAGTGTTTTTTCCCTTTAATAGAACTACTTCAATATTTTCCATCTAATTGAACACAAATATTTGACATGCTATGTCATAAACTAATATTTCTAAATGTTCCATATATGCTTAATTAGTAAAGATATTTTGCAACCTCTTTACAACTAAAAAGGCATAGAATAATTTCATATATTACATATATTACATTAATTTCAGTGAGGTGAGGTGAGTTAATGATAGCAACAGTTAGCAAACTTAGTTCTTTATTTGAGAACATTTTTTTCTTTTGCAGAATGGTAATTTCTGAAATTTCAGTGTGAATAATCCTTACAATTTGCTCTGAAGTTTCATATCAATACATTTGTGTATAAGAATAGTCAGGTTTTTAAAGTTCAGAACTAAGAAGAATTTTCTTAAATGTATAGGTATAAACAACATTAAAAACATATGAGATATTTTTCTAAATTTCAAAAAGAAAACATCTATTCCATTTTGTACATGGGAAAGGAAAGGGTTAGAAAAAATTTAACCAATGTAATAACCAAAGTATACTTCTACTTCCATACTAATGAATATTCTTTCTTACCTAGTTGGCAATAGGCAATAGCTGAAATAGCTTGTGAGACAGCTGAATAGCTGATTCATGCAGGTCATATGGATACATGTTCTGTCTACACAGCATAAACTGAAATGGAAATTTGGCAGCTACCCAACTTATGTGATCCTTGACAATTCAGGCTTTAAAGTAGATTTAACACTTGTGTAAGAGAGGCCTAAATGTAAGGATGTTTGGAATGATATTCTAAAATTATTTCATGCACTTCACAGCTAGGTAAGTTCTCCTATGGGAAAAATATTTAAAATGTAGAAAATATTCCCTTTTCTTTTTTCTAATCCTCTATGCTTATAAAGATACGCCTATAAAATAAATTAGATACTCAAACATCTAAAACTTTTAAATCAAGTCAATTTTGGGACTGGGAGGTGGATAAAGTCTTAATATGATAAAATCAATTATTCCATTTTGAAGGCCCAAAGAAAAATCTAGTTTATAGTACTCTTGAAATCCTGAATTAGCACTAGACTCATTCATCAATTTTTTTTTTGCATTTTTATGTCAGATACTCTGATTAAGTATATGAATAAAAAAGGACCATCAGCTCTTAGCCATTTAACTTTGAATGGACTAGATATGAAATGATAAAATTCTATCAAGGAAAACTAAGAGTCTAACATTAACCAAATGGAAAGATGGAAATTTTTCAAATATTTATTGTTTAGTAATTATTAATATATTGATTTAGGTAACTGCATAGTTACATATGTTATAGTAAAGCCTTTAGAAAATAACTTAAATGAGTAAATTGTTCAATTAAAAAAGAAACCTGTTTTTTTTTAATCAACCTTACAAAGAACCATGGTATATTCTGCATTATTTACATTTAATATCTATAATGCTGCTTCAGTGCTTCACAGGTGCACATAAACAAATATATAACCAAATAGATCTCCATTCATAGAATATGATAAAAAGACGCATGTAATCTTTAAGCAATTTTGTAAGTTAAATCTTCTTATATCCATTATGATGATTAAAAAAAAAAATCTGAGGCTAAGGGACCCTAAGTTACTTGCTAATGTCAGCTAATAAATGAAAAAGCCAGGACATTCAAGTTTAAGTCTTCAGATAGCAAGCATACTGCTTTGTGTGCCCCCCGCCCCCGCCACACACATACAAACACACACACACTTTGGTATCAAAGATAAGTGGACCCCAAGCTCAGATATACCAATAGCGTACCTGGTACCATTGTAAGAATCAGATGATAGTATTACTGCTAGTGTAGAATGTAGTGTCAGGAAGGGTGAATAGGAAAAATTGGAATTTTCTAGTTTCTCCTGAGTCAGTTATTATTGAAGTACAGAATATACTCTTGTTCACATGTACAAATGCTTTCCATATTTTATAGGTATGTGTGACAATTTTACAAATTTCAGTTTGCAGCTCCTCTGTTTTATCATGGATAATCAAGATCTAAGTGTCGAGCCAACTCTAGGAAAGTTGCTGATACTAGTTAAAGGACTTCAGTAAGTAGTGAAATATTTGATATTTAGAGGAGGAAGAATTGCCTTGTTATTTCTTTTTAGTAACAGTGAAAAAACAAAAATAGTACTTATTTTATAAAGTTTCAAGTGATTTGAATTCATCAGAACATTGAAGTGAATTAAATTTTTTGCTTAACAAATCTTTTGAAAATGGAGCTAAAAAATATTTTGTTTAGATGAAATGTTTCTGCCAGAGAACAAAACATAATTTCAAATGTTCCTATATAATCAACTAATTAAGTTTACACTTACTAAATATAAGTTGATGTAATTAACTTCCAAATACCCATTTGAGGCATTCTGACTTGAGAATACAAATATATTGAACTATAAATAAGGGAAAATACATTTTTAAGTAATTCTTGTTTTCTCCTCAAATACATTGAGCATTCATTGGAGAAAAACACAATTATTGGGCAAAAAACTTCACTTTTATTATATATTAGCTATGGGAAAGATATAGATAAATATATCACACATTAGCTACTGTATGAGAAGTTAACAGATAGGTAAACAAATAAACATATTAACTGATATAAATGAAATGAAGAGAATCACATTGCTGGATGACCAGTACCTAAGTATACTTGACTTCTAGTCCTAGTACTTCTGTTGACCCATTACGAAACCCTAGGTAAGACTTTATATTTGTAACCTGTTTCCTCAATCATGTTAATATTACATTAAATTCTATGTTGGGAATGACATAATTCAAATTTTATGAATAATTATTCATCTTCTAATCACAGAAGCATTACATGCACAGGAAAATTCTGAGTTTGTGATATGAAAAGACAATGCCTCATGTTTATGTCAAGGGAATGAGTTTCCTTCCATTGCCTTTTGGTAACAAGAACACATCTTAACTTTTCATTTAATATGTACACCAGTTTTTATTTGTGTATCTATTTAAAGAGAAGAAATTCATCTTCAAAAACCTCTTTATTTAACTCTAGTATTATTTAACATATTGTCGCTGTTAATTCAGAGAAAGAAGTTATCAATTTTAACTTCTTTTGCCATGTAGGTCATAGGAGCAAATACAGAGGAGACATATTTTACTTTTTAATTTTATTGTATTTTCTAATATACTCTAACAATTATTTATTTTTCAACTTACATACTTTGCCTACCTGGATGCTAAAAATTTTTACTTTTTGCCTTCTCTTTGTTTGCAGAAAGATCCCCTAGGTTTATGATAGGTTTTTTACAAGAATCCTCCCATCCTCTGCCTGGTCATCCCGGAAATTACTTTTTAAAAAATTGATATACAACAGTTATACATATTTTTGGCATACATGTAATATTTTAATACATTTATACAATGTGTAATGATCAAATCAGAGTAATTGGGATATCCATCACCTCAAACATTTATCTTTTCTTTATGTTGAGGACATTCCGATTTTTCTCTTCTAGATATTTTAAAATATACAACAAATTATTGTTAATGATAATTTCCCTATCATACTATTAAATAGAACTTAGTCCTTCTATTCAGATTTTTTGTACCCACTAACCAAATTTTCTTCATTCTCTTCTCTTCCCTACCCTTCCCAGCCTCTGAAAACTACTTTTTAATTTGACATCTCTCAGCTCTCATGAAAATTCTTTTGAGTCTATAGCACTAACTCTATCACCCTCCCAGCTCGTTTTTTAAATTTTCCATATATATAATATTGCCCTTACTCTCTATAAATATCCCCTAAGAATTCATTATTTTTCAACATGTGACTCATTGTCACATTGCAAAAAGTTGTTGTGGTATCAGCAAAAAAATAGGCCACGTAAGATAATAAATGAGTTGCAGTTAAAAATACAGTCATATTTTTAAACACTCTGTCTCAAGGATTGAAAAAGAGAAAGTGTAGCTACTGAAATATTAAGTGCAAGAAAGATTCACACTAGATTTATTGACACAAAGGAAATTTTCCACAGAATGTGGACTATTGCACTTTTATTTGTGTTTTATTTCTTTATAATAAAGCTGAAATAGTAATGATGAGGTGCAACTCTAAAATTCTCTCTGAAAACTCAACATTTTCTTTTCAAATAAAAACTTCAGTAATCTTTGTAGTAGGTGGATAACAAATATCTACCTTAGAGATGAAAGCAATGACTTATGATTCAAGTCAATGGTGTGAGGAAAATCAATACCAGCAGAGAAACAGGAAAAAAAAAATACGTTCCAAACAATGAATATCCTTCAGATTTCCTGGACACCATGAAAAACAATCTTTGCATTCAAAATCACAAGTTTTGATTTCCTCAGATAACTTTAATAATCTTAAGGAAATAAAATTTTCTCCAAATTAATTTTGATTTAATAAACAATCTTTATTGCATATAACTTTTTAGAGGCATTAGTTTTCTTTTTAATTTCTATTTCAGCATATTCTGGGGGTACAAATGTTTAGGTTACGTATATTGCCTTTGCCCCACCCAAGTCAGAGATTCAAGCATGTCCATCCCCCAGACGGTGCACACTGCACCCATTAGGTGTGAATATATCCATCGTCTCCTCCTCCCCTCCCACCTGCCCAACAGCTAATGAATGTTCCTAGTATATGTGCATCTAAATCTTGATCAATTAATACCAATTTGATTGTGAGGACATGTAGTGCTTGTTTTTCTGTTCTTGTGATACTTCTCTTAGTAGAATGGGTTCCAGCTCTATCCAGGATAATGCAAGAGGTGCTAGATCACCATTGTTTCCTGTGGCTGAATAGTACTTCATAGTATACATATACCACATTTTATCAAATCAATTTGACAATACCATTCTAATTTTCAAAATGTTAAAAATACTTGATGTAGAATTTTTAAAGCCAATTTAAAGAAATTGTTATAATCCCAGATGCACCCTTCTGCTGAACTTTCTAATCCTTTAAATAGAAAGACAACCAAAGCAATGGGATAAAAGTTTGGCTCTGTTTTCTTAACATATTCAGAAACTAGTAACACAGTGCTCATCTTTGTGCCAGAACATATGTTTTGGGGCATTTTCCAAAAATGTAACGAAGCACGAGAAGCTATAATTTGCTAATCAGTCCTCAGGAGAAAAGGTGAGAAGGAAGAATAATAATAGTAATAATCATTTTGGAAGATATTTTTACAAGTTGCAGGCTATTATGCATCTACTTTTCTACCATCCAGATGTGAAAAAAAGAACATAAATTCATTTACTACTGAAATGCTGCCATTTGTTAAAATTCAAGTAAATGATTATTCACAGTGTGAACATAGCCTTTGCACAGTTTCCAGTCCACTGGTTGGCCATAACTTGGAAAACAGCAATTTGAATTATGTTTTCCCGTTTGATCCGTGTTTTACAGTTTATCCAAAGCTTAATTACATGCTATCAAATTTAAGACGCACAAAGCTCTGTGGATGGTCAGGAATTATTTTTCTCCATTCAACAATAAGGAAGCTGAGGCACAAAAAGGAAATACACGTAGAAAGCAGAGGAGCCAGGCCTTCAGCTTCTGGTCTCAGGTGTTATTTTGTGACTCCTTGCAACTAGCACCTAAGTATACCAAAGTACAAAATTGAGTCACATAGCTTCATTAAAATGCCTACACTCTCACGCACACAGATTGCCTTGCATGTCAAACCAAGAGAATTCCCAAGGCGTACAGTTGAAAAGCAGGCTTATTTATTCTGATATTTCAAAATACTGTGCTTTCTTTAAAATTATTTAGCATCCCCCCAAAAAACTTAAAATTCACAGAGTGTATGCCATTTTGCTTATTTAAGAAAGTGTGATATCCGTCAAATATACTTCATTCCAAATGCCATGTAATAGACATGATGCTCTATACATAGGATGTGAAATGAATTGCAGATTAAATATGTTGACAAATGTTCTTAGTGAGCAGTCTGCAGCTGTCTTATGTTTCAGTCATTTACATCCTTAAATTTTGTTCTTACAGTCAATGTGTTTAAACATTCAAACAGAGCAAAATTTCAAGAATCTCCACTAAATATCCTTCTGTGTCCCTCCAGGAGGACATAATACCAGAGAATAAAGAAGACAGGTTGTAACTTTTTCAAAATTATGATTTTGCCCCTTGCAAGGAGCATATTTTTGGTGGGTAATTTTCCATCATGAATATGTATTTTTGGTGCATAAATATTTAGAAACCTCCCCCCCCCTTTTTTTTTACAGCTGTCTTCTTTTAAATAAGACAAACTTTGGGTGCATAATTTCAGATACTTATGCATGAAGAGGTAATATTTTGTGCATTATAATCAAGCATAGGCCATGAACGAACAATAGAACTCTCTGCGATCCCCACCTTCCTTTAAATTATGCACAAATCTTTTGTGACCTAAACAAACAGTGACATTCAAACAAGGGTTAAATCCACTTCAGAATACCTAATCTATTACTTATCAGCTAGTTCAAATACTATTAGCGTAGATTTGACTCATATGGAAGAAAACAAAACCACATGGAGGAAGTAAATCTATTTCATGTTTATGTAAAACAAATTTATGACTTATTCTGTGCTTCCTTGACTCTTATTTCTCATTTAATTCCACGTTTTTCAATTATTTTATAATTTATGAGTTTACCTTCTTGGTCAAAAAGACCAACGTTTCAATAGCAAAATTTGGATGTTTTAGAAATATTTTAATGACTAACAATAATGTTAAAATGATGGATATTCAATCTTTTGGTCATTTCTTTTGATATTGAACTATCTCAAAGTATCCTTTTGTTTTTTTCAAAGCATTAATGATAGCCAATATATCTTAATATTGCCTCTCTCTCCATGAATGTAGAATGTCTCATACATGACTAGCACCTTACAATTTATAAAGCATTTTCCTATGTAGCATTAAACATTGACATGTTATATATTGAATGATCTTTTTTCTCACAAAAATATGCCTTATTACCTTAGCATTCTGAGGAATTAACAAAAGATGTATGGCCTGCTTTTCGGCTTATATTACATTTTCAGGATATCGTTGCTGCCATATTTTATAGTGCAGCATATAATTCAGGGGGTTCATATTAATCAAACAACAAGAAATGACAAAATTTTACATATAGCAACTGTGACTTCTGGAGTCTTTCCAAGGAATTTTATTTAAAGAAGCCAACTTATCCCTCAAAAAATGTGAGGAACTAATTTTCTATGATCACTGATACTGACACTAGCTCCGCAGGATCATAAAATAGCCTTATTTTTGAAATTAGAATAGCTATGGTCTGTACTTTGGTGGGTTTTTTTAAATCACATTTATTCTTCCTCATAGTATGGCATTGTTAGTCATATTCCTAAGAACTTTATTTTGAGTTATTCTCTGATAATAAAGACCTATCCTGAAGAAGAAACAAGGTACTGTGCATGGATGCCTACTCTGCTGTAGTAGAAAAGTTTAGTTTTATAGCACATGATTAGGGTGGACTCACAGTAAAAGGGACAAGAAGGGTCTAGTGAAAAAAAATGGTCAGGAAAAAGTGTGTGTGTGTGTGTGTGTGTGTGTGTGTGTGAGAGCACTTGTAGACTTCAAAAAGTTCATGAAAAATGCATATTCTGAAAAAATATACATGGATTTCAAAATTGTTTTGCATCAAAATAAACTCATACTCATTTGCTATGACATGTCTGAAAACAATCCAGTTCAAAGAGTTAGGAAGGATAAAACATAGACTTGAACATTGTCACTATCAGAGCAACAATTCTGCTAAAATTGAAGTAAGAACAAACATCAAATTTATGGCGAAGCTTCACTGAAAGAATGGTGAAATCACTGATGCTTTACAAAAAGTTGATGGGGACAATGTTCCAAAGAAATCATCAGTTTACAAATGGCTAACTTGTTTTAAGAAGGGACAGGATGATGTTGAAAATGAAGCCTGCAGCAGCAGACCATCCTTATCAATTTGCAAGGAAAAAAATTAATCTTGTTCATACCCTAATTGAAGAGGAACTACAATTAACAGCAGAAATAATAGCCAACACCATAGACATCTCAACTGGTTCAGTTTACACAATTCTGATTGAAGAAATTGAGCAATCTTTTCACTTGATACATACCAAAACTGCTGCACCCAAAACAGCAGTAGACAACAGCATAGTTTTCAATGGAAATTTTAAACAAGTGGGATCAATATCCTAAAACATTTCTTCGAAGAGTGATAACAGGAGATGAAACATGGCTTTACCAGTATGATCCTGAAGACAAAGCACAAAGCAATGGCTACAAAGAGATAAAAGTGGTCCAGTCAAAGTAAAAGAAGACCAGTAAAGAGTAAAATCATGGCAACTGGTTTTCTTAAGATTCTCACAGCAGTTTGCTTGTTGACTTTCTAAAGGGCTAAAGAAATAACACCCGCTTATTATGAGAAAGTTCTTGAGAAAGTTGCCCAAAACTTTAGCAGAAAAATACCTGGAAAAGCTTCACCAGAAGTCTTCTCCACCATGACAATGCTCTCACTCATTCCTCTTATCAAACACAGGCAATTTTGCTAGTGTGTCAATGGGAACTCATTAGGCATCCCCTTTACAATCCTGAATTGACTCCTTCTGATTTCTTTTTGTTTTCTAATCCTAAAAAAACTGTAAAGGGCATTCATTTTTCTTTAGTTAATAACATAAAAAAGACTGAATTGACATAGTTAAATTCCCAGGACCTTCAGTTCTTTAGGGGTGGACTACATGGCTGGTATCATTGCTTACAAAAATGTCTTGACTTTGGTGGAGCTTATTTTGAGAGATAAAGTTCATATTTTTAATTTTTATCTTTTAATTCCATTTTCCACAAACTTTTTGAAATCCTCTCATATGTGTTTGTTTATATATATATAAACTATATATAATTCCTTCCTTCCTTTCTTCCTTACCTTTCTTCCTTTCTTCCTTTATTTTGTTCCTTCCTCCCTTCCTTCCTTTGTGTTCCCATAAAATATTGCACTGAGATAAATGTATTAATAACATATAATTACATATCCATTTCCTCTATAGATTATGTTTGTGACTCTTATTCTTCCAGTGTATGTCAGTATCTAATATATAGTGAGCACTCAGCATTAATGAATAAAAAAGAACAGATTAATTAATTAATGATAGGTCTTGGTCATGGCTAATGATCTAGAAACTTTAATAACCTTTTGTTGTAATTTTCCATTGATATATTCATATTCCTAGTTTTCCTAACCTTGAAACTTAACAGAAAAATGGAATTCAAATTTCTTTTGAGCTAAGCAGAGACAGAAATTAACACAAATAACATTTCACTTATTGAACTCTCAATTTTACAAGAACTCTGACAATAAAGTAATGCTATTCATACTTTTCAGTTTAAACATGGTTGAAAATGTCATGTGCCTGAGTTTATACCACAAGTAAGTAGCAGAACACAGAGTGGAACTCAAATCTTTCTCTCCAAAATTGTGTACTAAAATTATAATGGTGTGAAAATAGAAAAGAAAGCCCTGACACCTGCAGTCACTATCTAGATAACCTCACCGAGCAGTCACTGCCACTGTCACAGGGAGACCTGGGGCAGAGCAATCTCCACCTTTGTGGAAAGGGATTCACCCAATCCCCTGACAGAGCTGGGACAACACACCGCTCCACAAGATTCCCCAGCACTGGTGTAGACTGTGACAACCAGCGCCATCTAGGGACTAGATGAGAGTTCCCAGCAAAGGAAAACAGGAGAACTGCAAACCTATCTGTCCGTAACTGAGAGAAGAATTTTAAGATGAGAACATATGGAAACAGCCCAAGTGTCCATCAATATATGAGTGGATTCATAAACTGTGGTATATGTATACCATGGAGTACTATTCAGCTTTAAGAAACAATGGTGACATAGCACCTCTTATATACTCCTGGAAAGGGCTGGAACACATTCTACTAAGCGAGGTATCCCAAGAATGGAAAAATAAGCACCGCATGTACTCACCATCAAATTGGTATTAACGGATCAACACATAAGTTCACATATAAGAATAACATCTATTGGATGTTGGGCAGGGGGGAGGGGGGAGGAGGGAGGAGGGGACGGGTATATGTGTACACAAAGAGTGCGATGCGCACCATGCAATAGGATGGACATTTTTGAAACCTGGACTGAGGGGGGGAGAGGGGGCCAGGGCAACACACGTAACCTAAACATCTGTACCCCCATATTATGCTGAAATAAAAAAAAATAAAAATAAAAAAATTAAACTGTTACAGGATAATTCTTTTTTATTTTATACATATGTTTTATTCAAACTCTGGGTAATCAAGGCATGGTTCTAATTTGGGATTTACATTTCTATGTAACAAACTGGTAGCCCCTATAACAAAATAATTCAGTATTTTCAGTGGATTGATTTCTAGAATAATGTACTTGGTTTTCTTTTACTGAAAATATTTACACATGTTTTAAAAAATCCAGTTTTAAAATTATGTGTAAATACATGATTTATAATATACTTTTTAAAAATAATACATATTATTTTTAATCAATAGTTTTAAGAAAACATTTAAAATTTAAAAATCTTACCTATGTAGTCAATGACTTTTGGTTTTCTTTTATATTTGATTACTAGATATCATTCCTTGTGATCCACTAGTATATTCACTAATACTCCCATGAGACTGTCTCATTCTCATCAGAGATGTAATGGTGACTAAGAGCAAACAAATTCCGATAATATCAAAACAATTATATTTGCCTCAAATAGAAGACACGTTAATAGGCAAAGATTAAACAACAGAATTTTAAATGAAATATAAAGTATTTCATACATATCAATTGATATTCTAACAAGATTAGTGAAACATCAGGACCTAGCGTGAAGACAATGCATCCTAAAAGTTTCTTGAAAGAATGGTACAGTAAAGCTATGCTCTGCTGATCATCACTTTCAGAGATTTAAGAGACAATTTAAAAACACTAAAAAATAAGAAAAATTTTCATTCCTTTTTATTTTATTTTTGAACTCAATGCTGACATGCTTTCCCAATATGTGAAACAAAATACTCATTTTTATTTTTGAATGATCAAATTTTCCATTCCCTAGTGGCCTTTTCTGTCTCGATAATGATCCTCATATCTTTGTAGTGAGAAAAAGACAAATTGCTTAGATGGGAAATGTTCCAGAAAGTGAGCTACAATACTTGACCCAGTGTCAAACTGGAGTCTGGCTGTTTATTTTCCCACTTTAATGATGCTAACCTACAGTTATGATGGAGAAATGGAATATATTTCTTTATGGAGACCTGTTGTTCAGTATCACAAAGCCCACATGTTATGCAAGAGGATTAATGACTTGGCAGGAAAAAGAGTTGTACCCTGCTGGCTTGTAGCCAAAGAGTCAACTGATTTATTTAGTTAACATCAACAATATATAAGGTTTTGATTTCCAAAATGAGAAAAAGTACTTACCAGAAATACTTTTTAAGAACAAACAGAATTCTTTTCTAAAGTCACAAGAAATTACTAGAAGGCAAAGTAAATTTTCTTTTTAATATGTGAAGTAAATGTTTCCTTTTGAAGCTAGATTACCCAAGTACCAATAGTATGGTAAAGTATGAATGATTTTCTGTTAGTTAAACTTAAGACTTAAAAAAGTCTTGCCAAATATGGCAGGAACAAGAGCAGATGGAGTTAAGATGATTAAGAAACTTCTGCCTAAGCTCTTGGATACATTAGCAAATAATCAAACATTTTTGAAAAATTGAAATATGTTCTGGTAAGAGGTGTGGAAGAATGCCAGTTTGTAGGGAACAACTAGGTCCTTTTAAGAGAAAAAAATATATTATGAGAAAATTATTATGGTATTATACTTGGCACACTTTATTTTAAAAATATATTTTCATATATTGTGATAAAACATAATATATTAAAATAGAAAGCAAAAAAATAGTGGACTAAGAAAAATAAAAAATAAAACATGACACTTTAAGCAATAGCCCTTTCATTAAGAAATGCTCCCAATATCCTGTAATTCAAAAATATAATTTTTCCACCCAGAATTTTACAAAGAATTAAAGATAATTTTTAAAAGCTGCCTCTACAAGGTAGTTTGCATATCTGCTATCAACAACTTTCCTTTTCTTATTGAATATGTCAGTTTTTTGTTCAACAATGACAATAGCATACTTTTAAGTAATGATTTCTGTGTATATTTTTATTCTGTTTTCTGGTTATTTTTAATTTGTTGTTTTGCTTTCCTGTTAGTTTTTTAAGCTGTTAGTTTTTTTTGGCATGCTATCAATTATTTCTGGTTTTTCTTTCCAAACAAATAATGCAGTTATTTCCCAGTCCACAAAATTTATTCTCATAATACAAAACAAAGTGTCTTTATTCCATGAGTTTTCATGACACAGTAACATGATAAATGAGCATTCTGTAAACATTAATAATAAATAATCTTTTCTCATAAAACAATATGACACATATGAAGAAATGACTGTATTTTTATATTGAAGTATTTTAAAAACATTGAGTTTTTCAGGAGACTAGACTAAAAGTGATATGAATAAAAAAAAAAATCTTTCCCTGATTTAATCATTAATGTTTCATATTATATATTGTCATTAACAAACTTAGAATCTTTTGGCATCATTGGGAAAAAAAACAGCAGCCTTACTAGATAAACACATTATTTGGGGAACCAAACCTACTTTGGATTATTAAAAGATTTGAAAATCAGCCCTAAGAACAGATTTGAAAACAGGAAGCCAAAGTAGTGGGGATATGTTTTTTCCAAATTCTGAAAATGTTTGCAAAATGGCAATAACAATTTTTAATTTCCAAGTGAGGATTCTGGATCTTGTTTTTCATTAGGAAAAAGCTTATAGTTTGGAGGAAACCAAAGTCATCTCATGAAAAAATAATTTCCATTATTGCTAAATTTGAAAATTTGTAAAATTGGACTTGCAAATTGTTATAAATTAATGTTTTTCATCTATTTGCATATAGATTTACATTAAAAAATTTAATTCTAAAACCCTCATTTTAATCCCTGTGATACCTAATGTTTCTGAATCATTTTCTCCTGGACAAACTGTCACCATTAGTGTTTTACTTAATCAGTATTTCAAACCATACCTATGTTTTAGACAGTTTCTATGATAATTAGAGTTTATTTAATAAAACATAATTTTCTTGGCATTTTTCAATCATAATTGACTTATCTCTATATTCATTTTCACCAACAAAAGAAGGAAAAAAGCATTTATATTTAGAAAGCTAGTCTTTAACTGTCTAAAGAAATAACCAAAGTGAAAAAACACTCAAAATATCAGGAAATAAATAATCTTTTCATGAAAAAAAAAGGAAATAATTCATGTGATTTTGAAATCAATAAAGAGTTAATGTGATTAGATTTCCAAGAAATAGAATATGGGTATTGAGATACTGTTCTTTAGAAAATAAAATATATTTCCAAATTTTCTCACACATTTTCCACAAACCAATTTTGGCTGATAAGCAGTAGGCAAGCTCTTCATCTTTTAGATGAGAAAATGTTTAGAGTATTTATTCTTAATAATGTATTATTGTAGCTTAGAGGAAGAAGAAACATGCACAAAAAGTAAATGAACCTGGAAGCCCTCATTACAACTAGAATACTGACATAGAATTCTTATTAATGACTTTCAAGTGTATAAATTCCCTTAAATAGAAATTTTGTTTCCACATGAACCTAGAGAAAATAGTGACTGTCTAAAAGGACCCTCATTAGTCTTGGGCTTCCTGGCACTATTCTTCCTTTGTATAATACCTGACTCTTTTGAAGGGAATTGAATCTCTTCCACTGAGTGTAGTCTTGTTAGAAGGATATTGTCTAGTTCCTATGATTACTGCTTGCCTTTTAACTTAGAAGCCTGTTGGGCTAGGTCCTTTTTCCATTGGCTACTTGAGATAGCCATGGCTGCCATATGACCAGCTGATAATGGAGTCATTATCATAATGGAGTCATTTTCAGTGGTCACAGCTGCAAGTGAGGAGATGATAACAATGGCACAATGGCAGACACATACCTGTCAAGGTAAACTGACCAGTCATTATTTGTTTTCTGCTTCAACAGTCCCCCAGATTGGACTCCCAGACTTCATTTGATTCTGTAAATTCCTCAATGCATCTCCAATTTCTTTTTTTTAAAAGTCTCTGTTTCCCTTAAGTCATCTAGAATTGATTCCTGTCACTAAGAACACTAACTATTGACACTGTCTTTCTACTAATAATATATATATACTAAAAGGTTAATTCATCTTAGGTATTATTCTATTAAGTTTTTTAAGTAATCAATATCAATCTGTCTTATGAGAACTGCACTATTTGGCCTATAATTCTACATCTTTGTTATATTCAGTATAATGAATATTGCTGTTCCAAGATACTAGTGATTAAGCATGATATTAATAATATTATATTACATTTTTGAACATAATTTTTAAATTTTAAAGATACTTATACATAAATTGTTTCATCTGATCATCATAAAAGCTATGTATGAAAGAGAACAAATGCTTCTGTCTTATTTTTCAAATGAACTGCCATTTAGTGAGGACGTACAATTTACAAGTGTAAGCCATAATAAGCAGCAGAACTTTAAACCAAATTTTAAACTCCAAGTTTAGTGCTATTTATCACATAACACACTGCATCCCAGGATGGTGGATAAGCTCATTGAAAAACAACTGAGTGAGGTAAGTTACTAACAAATAAAGAAATTAAAAAAAAAAAAAAGGAAGTGTTCAAAGGCATTGCTCTGGTTTAAAATCATATAGAATAGTGTTGAGGGTTAACGATAATGTCAGATTTCACTGACAGAGTCATAAGAAATTTATAACCTCGTCATCAGATTATTTCTCTTACAACTTAAAGGGCCTTGTAGAAATTTCACTGGTCTCTAAGAATCTTTTTCTGCCAGTGTCTTTTTCCCGACACCTCCTCTGGATAAGTGTAAGAAATTCAAGAGCCCTGGGTGTCCTGAGTCTTAAGCTTCTTCCTCTCCACAGGCGACCTCTGGGCCAAGGACCCTACTCGCTGTGCCAAAAATGGAATATATGAGTATTGACAGAAAGTGGTTGACAGAAAGAAGTACTTAACTACATTTTTTAATTTTTGTAATTAGCACATATTTTCAAGCTCTCAAATCATATTCACATACAAATATACCATCACTTGTGTTGTCAAAGCAGCCTCCTTCCTAAACCATGGCCGACAGGTGTAAGGAGAAATGAAGGGTGTGACAATGTATATGTGAACCAGAATGATATTTGGATTTAAGAGGTCAATTATTCAGCTGATATTTCTATTTGAATAAGCTTACACAGGAAAATGGAGGGATAAGTTGAATTTATGGTGATGAGCAGCAGAGCAGGTAGGGTCAGGAGAAGCAGAGTGATCCATGGTGGTAAAGAGCCAACAGGTCCCAAAGGCTAATGGATCAAAGCAGCTGATCACATTATGTATCCAGCACCACGCTCCTAAGACCTTGCGCACTGTGCGAAAGGTGAATGTATTGCTGGATGAAATTCCAAGTGGAGCAGCGAACACTGACTCTCTTAAGGGAACAGTTCAACTTTTGGTCAAAAAACAGTGCAGTGAATTCTGGAGAAAAAGAGCACTAAAAATATCAGCATATTTTTGTTCTAAAGAATATACAGTTACGTTAAATCATGTCCGGTCCCATTCCATTTTTCATAACATTTATTCTGATGTGATTTGCTTTGTGAGTGCTATTTTTCTCTCTGAAATATGGAAAACTTGGGTCTTTCTTGACCAAATTACTGTAAACAATGACTGTCTTATCGGACCTTCCATAATGACATTCAAACTGAACAAAACTTAGCTCTGTGTGAGGAAGATCAACATTTGCCACAGACAAAACAGGAGAACTTAACTTTTCCTCCTGCCTGAGTCATACATCCCCACAGTCCTTATACCGCATGTATTCCCTCTCCTGGGCTGTACTTGGCCTTCTCATGCTATGCTTGTTTGCTGCTATTATGAGGTTTAAACAGCAGGCCACTGGAAAGAGGCAGGAAAATGTTGAAACAGTATCCAAATCACATTGACTTACAGTAGTGCTAGAGTACCATAAAGCAACCCTATAGAGCTGTATAATTTTTGAGATGTTTTAAATATGACACCATGTTGATCTCTTTGCTTTTACCTTAGTGTCAGCTCTAGTGTCAGGAAAGGACTTTTTCCTCCTGTTTCTTTTTTCTTCTTAAACTCTGTTTATCTACATAACATAGGCATAAACTGAAAAACAGGGTATTACTAGAGACAAGATCTGGAGTATTTGTTATTTATGCTTTCATAATTATGGTCTACAGGGAATTAAGGAATAATACCTTTTATGTGCTTACTTTTAATATTTATTATTATATGACTCAGGTTATAGGTGCAATCTTGACTAGAATTAGAGTAGTAGAAAATTATCTGTCACAAGAAAACTTCCAAGGAAGAATCACAATACTTATTTAGGACACTCTTGTTGTTGTCTTGTAGCTGTTAAAATAGGCCTTCTCTGTTTTACTTAAACCAAAGAATACAAGTTCAGATTTTGTCATTGCAGTAGGAACGTGTTAAGTGGTGTTCTTTTGATTTGTGACACTATTAGATGGTATTTTCATCAGTGGACCAAGGGATAACTGAATAATCATTTTGTATAGCCATTCCTTGAACTAGTAAAATTATGAAGGAAACATGCATTTACTAGACCATGGCCAAAAAGATGTAAATATCGTTTCGTATTAGCCAAACTTGTGTCCCAATCTTAGCAGAAAAGTCTCAGTTAATAAACATAGTGTGTGTTCTAACCCCCAAATCCCACAGAGTAGACTTTTTCATCAACCTGAACTCAAACCAAATATCTTGCCACCCTGCTGCCAGATAGATCCAGAATAAAGGTCACAGTGCTGACAAAACAAAAATTTGCATTAAAGTTAAAGAAAAAGGGAATGAAGATATGTTTGAATAGTATTACTCTTGAAGAGTATACCATGAATTACTTACGGAACTTTACATGTAAATGGGAAAGAACAAAGAAGAAAGAGGGCAGGGGAAAAACACCTTAACACACTATGACCTTCACTGCAAAAGCATAGCCAGATCAAGGTCATGGCGTGAGATCAATCTGCTTAGCAATTCTTCCTCCAAGTATTCAGTCAATTAAGTAGATACTGCATTACAATTTCATTTATTGAACTAGTATTGATTTTAAAATCTAATAATTCTAGCTTAAATTCTTTTTATGTTAGTTTCTTTTTCATGTTTTTTTTATTGAAGGGTGACATAAGTGAAGAAAAGAGTATTACTCATAAAAGTGCCATCTGATACATTTTATAAAGTGAATACACTCATATAACTACACAGATTAAGCACAGAGGATGTTTTCTGAACTCAAGAAGTCTGCCATGTGCCTCTGTACTGTCAAAACCATTTTTAGCATAGGTAACAACTATTCTGACTCTAATGCTATAAATTAATTTTTACTTATTATTGATCTTAATAAATTAAATTATAAATATGCTGGAGTTTTTACCTGTCTTTCATTAATCATTAGTATGTGAAATTCTTACACAACAAGAATCAGTTGTAGAACAGGTTATAGTTGTCCAGTGAAAGTTTATTCATTTTCATTGCTGTGTAGTATTCTGCTTTATCAACTTACCACAATTGATTTGTTTATTTTGCAACTGACAAACAGGCGGGTAGAATCTAGATCAGGATGATTACAAAGGCTGCTGTTATGAACACATTTATACACATCTTTGGAAGTTCAGATGGACGAATTTCCATTATGTAAATACAAAAAGGTGGAATTTCTAAAAGTGCAATTATATATATGTTTAGCTTTATTTAATATTATTACCAAACAATTTTCTAAAAAGTCTGGTCCAAGCCATATACCCACCAGCAAGGTATGAGAGTTCCAGTAGCTTTACATTAACACTCCTTAATTTTAGGTCTTTTTCATATGTAATTTGTGATTTGAATGTTAAGATATTTTTGTCTAGCCTAAATCATAAAAATATTTTTCTATAATATCTTCTCAAAGAGTTATTGTTTTACATTTCAACCTTAGTTCATTAATTCATGAGAAATTGAATCTTGTATAGTTGGGGAGGTAAGGGTCAAGATTATTTTTTTTCCATGTTGATATCAACTTGACCCAGTACTATTAATTTGAAATCCCATCCTTTCTTCACTGTAATGTATTGTTGAATATTTCATGAAACTAGTAATAACATATTTTTCTTTGACTGTATTTTGCTATGTTAGTCTATGTTTCTTCCCTGAGATATTACCCTATTGTCTTAATTTCGTTGGCATTATAATAATTGATGATATGTGATAGACCAAATTCTCTAACTTTGTTGGTCTCCTTCAAGATACTTTTGCCAATTCTTGATTATTTGCAATTACATACAAATTTAAGAGTTATTTTATCCATTTTGAAAAACATTGATATTTTTATTGGTTTTGCACTGAAATCTTTATTAATTTTAGGGAATTTAACATCTTTACATTATTGTGGACATTGATAAATAGAGGTCTTGGAATCTTTTGTTATATTAATTCTTAGGTGGTTGATGTTTATTAGATTAATTGCTATGCATTAAAAATATTATTAAAATATTAAACTATTAAAAATACTATTTTTTAAATGTTCTAAACATTTGTTGTTAGCATATGGAAATATGAGATTGATACTTGTATATTTGTCTTTTATGAGTAAAATTCTCAAATTTTATTTATTCTCTGGTCTACATGTAGGTTATTTTGAATTTTCTTCCTAAATAATCATATTTCATGAAAATAATGTATTTTTTCTTCTTTTCTAATCCTTGTGCCATTTGTTATCCTTTCCTAATGCATTAACAAGATTCTCCCAGTATAGTGATAAATAAAGGTGTTAATTAGTGGATATTTCACTCTCATGTAGGGGGGAAATGTTCATTATGTTACTATTAAAGTATGATGCTTTATATAAACTTTCTGTAGACCTTTATCAAATTAAGAAAATTATTTTAATTTTTTTGAAACTAATAATTTTCGTAAATTAAGTCAACCTTTTACTCTTCAGATAAATCTTAGATATTACAATAGTTCATCTTTTTCATATATTAATATTTTTATATATTTGTAATATTTTGTTATTTCATTTGTGTCTTTGTTCATAGGAGAGGGTGATTTGATTTTTGTCATTATTGTAATGTTCTTCTCACACTTTAAATCAAGATTATGAAAGTTTCATAAAATAGTTTATAAACACCTTTTTTTCTGTTTTCTGGAATAATTATATAATATTCTTTCCTAAATATTTAAAAGAATCTTCTGGTCAATCTATCTGGAGTTCGTTTTATGACAACTTTTTAAATTATTCACTGCATCAACTTTATGGGACATAGTACTTTTTAGATTTTATATTTCTTCTTGAACCAGTTTTATTGAATAATATCTTAAAAGGACTTTTCCCATTTCCTTTAATTTTAAATTTTACTGGTAGAGTTGTAAGTCATATCTTCTTTTGATTTTAATATCTTTAGTTTGTTTAGTGGTCTTCCTTTACTCATCCCTGACATTGATACTGCATTTCCTCTTCTGTTGTAATAGCTTTTTCTAAGGATTTATCAAATTTTATAAATATTTTAAAGGAACCAATTTTTGTCTTTGTTGACTTAGTCTGATATGTTTATTTCATTAGTTTTTGTTACTAACTTTAACAATCATTACAGTACAGCCTTGCTAAAAAGTAGATTTTTTTTTTTAGATAGTTCTGTGGTAAAATCCTCTGAATTATCAGAACTTCCAGTCATTTACTTATTTTGGAAAAATAGCCTTAAATTAGAAAATATATATAGATTCATGAGCAGTGGAAAAATGTCTTGGGTGGTTGATCAGGGCCCCAAAAGTAAAAAAAGGTATAGTTTGGATAGTCAAGGAGATGGGGACCTATAGTAAAGGCTTGTGGGTGAACCCATGAAATTGGACAAGAAGTGCATCATGCTCAATGGCCGCCAGAGAACATTCACAGCAGAAGATTCATTAAACATCAATGTACAGCAAATGACCAAACCAATTGTTCACAGTTTTTATTTTTTTCCACCAGTGCTGGTGTGATAGGCACACAAATGGAGTGAAAATGGGAATAAATGGAGCCTAAGTGTATTCACAAAAACATAAACTTTGAATGATCATACCTGATAGCTGATCTATCTGCTATCATCACAGAATGTCAAACTTGTCATCAACAGGGAGTGTTTGCTCCTCCAGCATGAGTTCTCACACAATATCATATTAGACTAGGAAATCTGCTTTTCAATAAAATATCATACAAGAGAGGGCCCATGATCTTAGGAACCGTGGTTATATCCTACCTTCACACCAGAAAAAGTGGCTGGCTTGATAAAATGCTGGAATAGCTAGTTGAAGACACAACTAAGTGCCAGATTGGAGGCAATTCTCTCTGAGAATGTGATGTCATCCTTCAGGATATATTATTTTTTGAATTAAAAGTCTTTATATGGCTCTGTGTCCCCAGTAAAAACAATACATGGATGAGGGACCAAGGAATGAAAAGAGAAATAGTCACACTTACCATCACTCCCAGTGAGCTACTTTGGACTCTGCAGTGTTGGAGGTCCTGGTGCAGGAGATACAGGAAGAATGTGATTGAATCTTGAACTCCTGCTACCACCTGAGAACTGTGGAATGCTTGTCCTCATGGGCTAGCAGTCAGTGAGTGAAGTCATTTTCTTAGCAGTGACAATTAACTGTGATCATTAGGAGGAGAGAAGGACCACCACGGAATATTTACGGATGCAACATGCATGATCCAGTTGGGTGCCTCTTGGAAACTCCTTGCTCAGTTGTTCTGTAAATGGACAGCAACAGCCACTCATTCTGAAAATGACATGGTAACCAAAAAGGATATCCTGGCTCTCAAGGGTGTGTGTCTGGGTCATACCAACAGTTAAGCCATTAAAGAGAAATCTAGAATGAATAGCTGAGTTGGGGCATAATGACTGTCAATTAAGGATCCCATATCTACCTAAATGGTAGAGAACCTGGTTCTTCTGTCTAAATTCTTCTTTCTAAGTTTCTTCTCAGGAAGGCAGGCCCACAGGAGGAGTTACTTCCTCAGTGTGTATGGAGAAATGGATATAAACTGTGTAAAAGTCAAAATTTGGAAGAAAAAAAGACACATTGCCCAGATCCCTTTCAAGAAAGACTTGCTCCCACGCCATCAGTAGTGTTAGCAGATATCTTCTAGCTGGCAGCTCTGTTGGCATCTGATGTTCCTTCAGAAAAGTAGCAAACCTAAGGGCACACCCCTTCCAGAGCATCCTATATCTAGTGACTAAGCAATGAAAGGGAGAGATCCAACCATTTTTACTTGAAGCAGGATGTAATTAACAGTCATTTCTTATTCCAGAACTTTCTACTGGTTGACCAAAGCTTTGTCCAGACTCCACTGCAATTTGACTATTTCCTCTGACATATCTTGTTTTCACCACTTTCCTTTCACAGATATCAAGCTATCCTTACCCTCTCAGTGTCCAGATTAGCTAGGACTACAAGCATGCACCACCATGACCAGCTAATTTATTATTATTATTATTTATTTTTTATAGAACCAGGGCCTTTTTATGTTACCCAGGCTGGTCCTGAACTCCTGGCCTCAAGTGATCCTCCGACCTCAACTTCTGAAAATCCTGGAATTATAGTTATGAGCCAATATGCCCAACCTTCAACCTTTTAAGTATCTTGCACCCAAACTCTATTTCAGAATCTGTCTCTGAAGAAAAGAACCCAAGCTACAATGCTTTGAACCAAAAAATGAGATTGCCAAATTCTCCAAGCCCCTGGCCCTTCTTGACTTTTCGCTTTGCCCCTTACAAATCATCAAACGCATCAAAGAAAAAAGAAGTAGAAAATGTCAGCTTCACCACAGTGAATTTTACTTCTCTTTAGGAGCTTGGTCCCTCAAATTCTGACTATCTTGACTGCTTTCCAATACTTTCCAACACCTATTTTTGTATTTTATCTAGCTTTTTAAACTGTTCTTGATGGCAAGCTTGTATTGGAATATAAATTACTTTTTTGTCTCAGTCATCTCGGGCTGCCATAATAAAATACAGTAAGCTGGCTGGCTTAAACAACAGAAATTTATTTTCTCAGAGTTCTAGAGGCTGGAAGTCCAAGATCAGAGTGCCATCATGGTTGTGTTCTGTTAAGGGCTGCCTTTCTGGCTTGCAGACAGCCACATTCTCACTGTGTCCTCATTTAGTGGGGTGAAACAGCAACCTCTTCTTTATCTATTTTTTAAGAATACTAATCTTATCAGAAGAAACCCAATGTCATGACTTCATCTAAACCTAATTACCTCCCACACATCTATCCCCAAATACCATCACATGGGGTTTATGTCGGGGCCTCAACATTTAAATTTTTGGAGAGGCACAATTCAATCCATAGCATATACCATGGCCATAAGTAGGTGATGACACTTTTATTCTATTTAACAAGTGTCATAT
>CAUYSK010044979.1:0-26325 GCA_963575035.1 Avahi laniger | reverse complement strand
ATCCCAGGGACCCCTGGATCTGCCCTTGTGGGCGTTCTTCCTTGCTCATTAGCCTCCGGTATCTGAACTGGATGTTGGGGAGTATTTCATCATATGATCTACATAGCCTTGGATCTCTTTCTGTTTGCTATAGACGGAATGACTGTGTCCCCCAGAAATCCATATTTGAAATCCTAATCTCCAATGTGATGGTGAGTCCTGCGGTGGGTGATTAGGTCTCGAGGGTGGAGCCCTCACGAATGGGATTAGTGCCCTTATGAAGAGGACTTTGGAGAGCCCCTCACCACTTAGGCCATTGAGAACACAAGGAGAAGATGGCGATGACCAGGAAATGAGCCTTCACCAGACACCACATATGCCAGCACCTAGATCCCAGCCTTCAGAAATGTGAGAAATAAAATTCTGCTGTTTGGTCACCAAGTTTATGGTATTCTGTTGTAGCAGCCCAAAGCACTAAGACCACACCCATGCACCAAAGATTTTTTGGATTAGGTTTATAGCTTCTTTGGCAATATAATTTCTTCAGAATCTTTGAGGGCATCTGATCTATTTGCTTCCAAACAGTTCCGTATGCCTGTAACCACACCCAAAGCATTTTCATAGACAAAGTTTTCAAACCTTCTTTTTCTTTTCATTTTTTTCACTTTCTCATGCACTTGCCAGTTGCTCCATAAATTAATATAAATATATTGGAGACAGAAAACGTTTCAGGAGTTTTGCAGAGCTTTGCCCTGAAGGAATATGTGAACGTGTTGGTTTGCATATCGAAAGCTGTTTCACCTCAGGAGGGCATCTCTGAAAGATTGGTAGCGGCTGCATCCCACAGTGGCGCTGCGATTCTCAAACCTGGGGCTCGGACTTGTTTTATAAAGCAAGGCAGGTTTGCTAGGAGCCACAGGAGGGGAGCTGATCAAAGAATGCCCGCCGGACAAACAGTCTCCTGTGGCTAAAAGCAATTAGCCCAAGGGATAGTTCCTGCTTAAACTCTGGACTACCTGTCTCCATCCACAATAACCTGATAAAGAAAATATGGAGCCAATATATCTCTGTTTAACCCCTCTGCTAAAGTGATAAATTTACCTTAGAACTTAGAAGTTAGCCTTTGAATGATTTTGTAACCATTTGTTCACATAGAAAGAGTTAGTTAAGGGATCTGAAGAAGGCTTTTGAAAAAGTATTAACCTGAGAGGAATTACCTGTTGTTACGCAAATCTGTTACACCTGGCAACCCATCACTGTGCCTATAAATGCCCATGTAAAACTTCACTCGTGGCCTCTGAGATTGACGGAGAAATCCAGGACCCCTGAGTACCTGCTTTTCCTATAATCTTTATAAATCTATAAAACTATACCTTCGTCTCTGTGTATTCTTTTATTTCCATTATTTCCCATTTTCTATTATTTTCTTATCCTTTGCAATGACTCTACCAAAGGGACCCGATTTTTTGCTGGGAGCATGGCCTTCTCCCTGCACTTGCCTATCTCAGCTTAATAATAAACAACAAGAACAACAACAAAAACCACACTTAATCTAATCATTGCCCTGAGTCTGAGTCATAATATGGCTTTGCAGCCTTTTATGTCACTGTTTATTTTCTAGTGTTTGTGTTCCAAATGCAGTTGGAATTTCCAACCCTTCAAGGACCCTAATTTCTGGACTTTATGCTCTTAAACCAGCCAGTTTTCTCCTGAGTTCTTCTCTTTCTTTGACTAGTAGGCCAACACATTTAATTGTAGCAAACGTGTGTTCACACTGATTTTTTTCCATCTGCATATGCCAGAGTTGCTGAATCGTGAGGCTCACGGTCCGTCTCCACAGACACTGCAGATGGCAGTTCTCCTAAATATTTTCACTGTGCATCACAGATCATCGTCTTCCTTGCCACCCACTTACCCATTGAGTTAATGGCAGGCATTACCTTCTTGTTACTTCAGCACTCCCTTTTGAAATACCAATTTTTGTATTAGTCCTGGTAGTCTAATTGGAGTACAAATTCTCAAATCTCAGTATCTTGACACAATAAACATTTCTTTTCTCCCCCATATTATAGTCCAGCCAGAGTTGGCTGGTTCTCCCCCAAGCAGTGACTCAGGGACCCAGGCTCCTTCTATCTGTGTCATCTCCATATCCAACGCACAGCCCGAAGGTTGCCCTGAATGGGGAGGGGCATCTGTGTGCCGGACGCGGATGCACTGACGTCACGTCCGCCACATCCCGTTGGCCAGAACACAGTCACACAGCCCATCTCACTGCAAGGCGCTGTGAGGTCGTTAGTCTGCATTTCCAGGAAGAAGAAAAAGACAATATTGAAGAGTCTGGCAATCTTGGCTGCACTGCTTATAATAATCACAGATGGGTTCTTTTAGTTCCTCTCCTCTAGAATTTTACAGGTAATACATAACAAAGCAAATAAAATTAAGATGGGAATGAGAATTAATTTCATAGTCTCAATGAGGCCATTTAGATTTCAAGCAAGGCACTGCCTACAGTGCTGGTATATAGCACTGACAGCACGTGTGTGTGTTGAAAGGGGGGGAGAGGGGCTTGTTCCACTGAGGACTCTTTCTGATGCTCATACACCAGTAATAATCATGACATATCTGTTATTCAAACAGCATTTCCTGGGGGCCCGCTAAATACTAGGTAGCATGCTAGTAGCTGACAATGCAGTGGTAAACAAATTTTCAGTACCTGCTCTAGTGATAGTTATATTCTAATAGGAGAGACAATAAATAATCACCCACTTACATAACAATTGATTGATTCGATAAATGATATGCACAAAAAGTGCAGGACAGGGTAAGAAAGCAGAAGACAGACCTGGCTTGGGAGGGGTAGAGGTTCCAAAGCACAAACTGGGACCCGAAAGGTGAGGAGTTAGCCAGTTGCCAATAGGGACCAGACACCACCGTTTCTGGGTTTCACCATTGGGTAGCGGATGATTTCACCATGAGCTGGGGAACACCGTGCTATCCTACAGCAGCCTTGGATGGGAAGACCATAGATTTATTTTAGGATACATTGAGTCCAAGGTACCCATGAAACCGCCAAGTGGAGCTGTCAAGGAGGCAGTGGGTACTGAAACACAGTGCTCACTGGAGGAGATGGAGTGGCGCTGTAACTTTGGGGATGCCTTACTCATACTCTGTTCCATCCTCAAAGGCATGCCCCACCACCCCTTCCCCAGTGCTCCACCCAGGGGCAAACACCCAGGACCCACGCCTGCCATCATCTCCCTGTGCCATCTTGGGGCTACGCACCTGCAGGAGGATTGATCATAAATGGGAGCCAAAGAGTTTGTGAAATAGTGAATCATTAACTCACAAGTAAGAGAACTTCCCACTTTTAAGAGTCAATGCTCAGACAAAGATAGGTGACAGGAAAAACCTCACAGAATCAACCACGAAGAGCCCTTGGCCATCCTAAGGAGCCAGGATGCCATAATAACATGAAAATGCCCAGTGAGGAGGAAGACTAGCCAAGGGGCTAGTTCTTCTATTTCTCTTTTGCTTTGTTTATTCAGTGCCTTAGGCAGCAAACACTGATCTTAAGTTCAGCTCTGCATTGTTTTAAATATCTCTCTTTGCTTAAAAAATGAATGTTCATCATAGGTTCTGAATATGAATACATCAGTAGGAGTGCATTTATTTTAACTCCTTTGACGATCGCTTTACTAAAGCTTAGGATTGGGTCGTGTGTCTCTGAAAAAGTTATTTGAAATGACTCTTCAGGTGAATGCAAATACATGAAAAGAAAACCGGTTGAAGGTCATCGTACCAAGAGCCAGCGCCGCAGCGACAATTAAGAAGAGGCATCTATTTTAGTTTTTCAGGTGTGTGTTGACGAGCAGAGCTAAAACCATTTTAACTGCTAATCTCTCAAAGGAAGGAACGTACCATGTTAATTAAATTCACTGATGATAGAAAATGTGGAGGTGGATTAATCACTTCTAATGGCAGAACAATTTTCTTTAAAAGCTAGTTTTACAAATAAGAACTGGAATTAACCAAAAGAGAGCTCTGTTCTTCGAGAATGTGTGCGTGCACACACAGCCTACCTCCCTCGTGCATAGATTGCAGGATGTACACTTTGAAAGCTGTTTTTATAAAGGTGCAATAATCATTGAAGAACAGCATCTCAAATTTACTCTTTTAACAAAGATGCACTACGGACTTGCTGTACATATAAAACTGTGCTTTGAATAATGAAAAAATACAAAAAGAAAAGCACCTCTTCAAATATATTTTTGGACCATAGGTGTTCCTGTACAGTTTTATGTGTCGGTCATTACAGACCAAGTTCACTTTTCTCTGGCACCTCAGTAAAGCAGCGTCAAAATGCCTTAAGGGGATGAAAATGTGGTTGTATCATTTTATATTAACTGAAAATACTGTAGATGACCAGGCCTATCTTAATAAGGACTACATCTCTAGGAGGCATCTGCGTTTTGCCTTTATAAACAAAGAAGACGGAAAGGTAAATAAGAAACAAGCAACAAAGATCATACAATCAATAGAGCCTCTAAACACAAACAAAGCTGGATCTCCAGACTCCACGCTGAGAACATCACCATGATCAAAATGCAGAGCTGGAGCCGGCAGTTACCAAGCTAGGCATGGAAGCGAGGCTAACAGAGAGGTGAGGCGGGCTGGAGAAGCACAGCTTTGTGTGGTTAAAGGCTCTCACGCAGTACGGAGTTTCTGTAAGTGCTGTGTCCAAACAGGGCCCGAGGCATAGGGCAAAAGGGGGGAACCAGCTACCTGTTGCTGAAAATGAAAATTGTGCTTTATTGGTAGTCTTCCTCTTGGCACCCAGAATGCCTAATTGGAAGCAGCAAGTATCAAGGAGAAAAAAAAAAAAAGCACAACTGAGCACCCTAATCAGTAGCCAAGATTCACAATGTGTATCTTCTACCTTGTATTTGTATATGTATTTTGTTCTTACCATAATGGAAACGGCACAAAACCCCACTGTTTTTACTCTATTTTCTAATATATGGACACTCTACCAACTTCCTACCACCAGCTCCCTGATCTTAAGGAAGGCTGAAAGGAAAAGGGATGATGCATGCCTGGTTTCTCCATTTCCTTCTTGTAGTCATTGTCAGCATAAGTGGTTGGCAAACATCGGGAAGCAAGGAGAGTAAGAAAGAACATGAAAGGTCTCTCCGGTTGTTCACGTTTAGTACAATGTAAACACCTTTGTGTTTTTGTTGTTCGTTTGAGGCAAGTTAAGGTTCAGACAGAAAGTGATTTGACCCTGCGAAGTGCAAGCCACCGCCCCTGGAAGATTCGGTGGGTGTGGACAGGAGCCCCTGAGGGCCCAGAACTGTCTTTTCAGTTGTGAACTAAAGGATGACGGATATTATCACTTTAAGGCAGACAATGGTGAAAACGAGCACCCCTTGTCTTTAGGAGCAGGCAGTTTAGGGGCGGGCGCAGAGGAGGCCCCCCGTACTGCCAGGCAGAGGCAGTGCACCAAGGGGAAGGCGGTTCAATGGAAGCAGCGCGGCAACTTTGACGATGTCTCACGGCCATCAGCTTCCCTTGGGCACTTTGGAGCGACGCCGCCGCGGCCTGACGGCTGTAGGTGGTTCGGGACCTGCGCGTGTTAGCGGACAGCACTTGGCTGCCGTGGAGGAAGACGCGGAGGAGAGGACTTGAAACCCTCGGGTGTTTCTGGAAAGCATTCTGCCCCCGGGGTAGCGAGGTTTCACAGCACAAAGCGAACCTTGCTGCTAACAAAGATGATGGCGATGACTGAGAAGACGATGATGGTTTTGATGAGGAAACAGAAGACAAAGCTCCGCTGAAGAAATCTATACGAGATACTCTAGCCAAAAACGCGCAAAAATCGAGCCAGTTTGGAAAAGACTCGATACCATCAACACCAAGATAAAAAGGTCAAGAATCTTTCAAAAAACAGAAAACTCCTAAAACACCAAAAGGACCTAGTTTTGTGGAAGACATTAACACAAAAATGAAAGCAAGTATAGAAAATGTGGTTCTCTTCCCAAAGTGGAAGCCAAGTTCATCAACTATGTGAAGAATTATTTCCAGATGGCTGACCAGCAGAGTGTGCGAGGTCTCTGGCAGTGGAGGAAGTCTCTTTAAGAAAAGAGCTTAAAGAATTTTTTAAAAATTTCCATCTTATTTCGTTTCTGTTATAGTTGATATCTGGCTATCTCCTTTTTATAATGCAGAGTGAGAACTTTCCCTATCTTGTTTAATAAATGCCGTCCAAGTTCCATCGCCAAGAATGTGTTGTCCAAAATGCCTATTTATTTTTAAAGGTGGAACTCCACCCTTTGCTTGGTTTCAAGTATATATGGAATGTTATGATAGGGCATAGTAGTAGTGGTGATCAGACACAGATCTGGGAGGGAGACAAAAATATGCATGTGAAATAAACTCAGTATTTTAATAAAGTAGCACCATTTCTCTTTCTAAAACCTCACTGTGAGTCTCGCTGGAGACCCAGCCTGGTAGGTTCACTGAAATTCTGTGCTTTTAGGAAATGTGATTGGGGTGGAAAGGAACAGAATGGAAGACACACAGATTGTACATCTCTGCTCTGCTCACGAGTTCAGGGATAAAGCTATTAATATGAATTTCCAGATGGTGACAGCATAGCATTGAACCAAGCACAGGACCTTTCTGAGAGGGTAGCCCTTCTGAGTGTGGGACTCTTGGTGGCAGTCACATGCCCACAGAGCAGCCCCTTGTGGAGGGCCTTGTGCAGGGACAGCGGAACTCCACTTCCTCTTTGTAGAGTCTCGGCAGGGCCGGAGAATCAAACTGGCATACGGTAGATTGACAGATGGAAAGCACACACGTTTATTCCATATGTGCTGTGCGTGGCACAGGAGCCCCATAAGGAAGTGAAGACGCCAAGAGGCAGTTAGAGTCGATCACTTGGGTACTGAGTTGGGCAAAGAATAGTGAGTTATGAGATCTGATAAGGCCAAGGGACGAGGGCTACGGTAGTTAATCGGGTGGAGAAGTGACTAGAAAGATAAGAGTTACTTTAATACGGTTTGTTTGCACAAATCTCCTTCTGTCTCAGCTTTCTGTCCTTAATGACAAGAATGCCATTTTACAGGGTGGGCATCTTTCACATGGGAATTGCATCTCCTGCTTTAAGAAACAGCACAAGGGTCAGAGTGATCTTCCTGCACCTGCTGTGTCCCTAGTGCCTTCAACTTAAATAGCCAATATACCGGATGGCGCATTTTGGAGGGCATGCTCTTAACACCTCCAATTGCATCTTGGGAGCTGTGGTCCCCACAAGCCAAGCGCTGCAGGTAGGTCAGAGCAGAATGATGCCCTGTAAGAATTTTCACCAGGCATCGGAGCTTTTCAAGTTTTCCGTCTGCTCAATGTGTCCAAGAACTGGGCTGTAGGGTAGGAAAATATTGTACCTTAGTCATAATAATAGCAACCCATTGTTTAGTGCTTATTAAATTTGTGCCTCACACTAAAAATTGTAGGGAGGGAATGTTTTGTCCATTAACATACCCCACAACCTTGACTTGCGAAGATTGTTCATCAGCACCCACTGGGTGCATTCTCTTAGCAACCTTTCAGACTGGATAACTACATAGGTAAAAAAAAAATAATAACCAGGGATATAGACCTCTATCTGCAGAATGATCTAATATTATAAAAGACTGGAATGAGAACACTCATAAATTTAAAACTATATTTTTTATTTCAGTTTACAAATTTTCTATATAAAGCTTGCAATTGATATAATAAGTAAAAAAAAATGTTGCTTTTGGTTTTTTTTTTTGAAAAGTGGCACTGAGGTTTCTGATGTATGGGCATTGTCTTTTTCCTTGCTTCAGACTCTGATGCTTGTATTGTTCTTGCTATGAATCAGTACAGCAAAATTCAACAGAATAACAAAATTCAGGCACACATGGAGGGCACCTTCCTATTTTTTAATTTTTGTCCTGATAAGTTGGTTGTCAATGATAAAATATGTTTGAGTGCACAGAAAATTAGAAAACAACTTTTCTTATAAAGAGAAGCTGGAAGTTGGAATTAAAAAAAAAATCATTTAGCCTTCCATCTCACTCGTGGGAGGGGCTCAGTAAGTGTGTATGAAATTACATCAAAGATTTTCACGTTTTCTCTCTGCATCTGATTGGTTATAGAGATTTCGCTTAACATATTAGAGTTGGAACACAAAAGGAATTTTGTTTGCTTCTTTGTTTCCCTAGATCCATACCTATAAGATATAGACTTTGTATATAATTTGAATATTTTACAATCTCTTTGAAATATATGCATGCACATCTTTAGCAAGCCATGCCAGAGAATTGAAAGCATAAAATAAAATTACATGCAAAGTGAAGGAGTAGCAATGATTTCTTTACAAGTGATTGTGGGTTTATTGCCCAAGATCAAGGCTCTGGTCTCCCCACTAATCTAGGAACAGAATGAGTCATGAAAACAAGCAATAGAACTTAACATGCACTCCACCTACTGAAATTTGCAAATCATGGGCTTCTTCTTGATCGATTTTAAGAACATTAAGAATATTCTAAGAATGTAATATTTATAAAAAGCTAATATATATTCAGTAAAATGGATAATATCTCAATTGCTATTTAGAAAAGTAACTCTAGCATGTCAGAACTTACATTTTTCCCACACTTTGTTTGTATATGTTTAAGAACAAAAGGGATCTTCTTCATTAATTCTTTGCCTAGGCCAATGTCTTTAAGAGTTTTTCCAACATTTTCTTCTAAAGATTTTTATTATCAAGCCAATTCTCATTTTAATGCTTACTTTGTCTATTTGAGGTTTTATTTTGCTAAGGAAGATGGCATTTCCTTACATCATTCTCTGTAGTGATTCTTTATAACAATTTCTTCTGACATTTAAAATCATTATTTCTAAATGACCAATTCAAGCTCAATCATGAATAAATACCAAATTTTATTAAAATTCAGTATTTTAATATCTTAGATTAGTGTTTCATAAACCCATTGTATAGAAATGTGTTGTTAGAAAGCAGATGAATTTTGTGGTTAAACAAGTTTTCAAACATTGAGTTAGTTAAAAAGACATTATATTAGAACTTCTTAGAGCATTTAATATATGCATTTGTTCTCTGAGTCTCAAAAGGAGATATAGCATGAATTTCTAATACTTATTTAATCCCAGAAATTCCTTTCTTGGAATATCTGTTACCAACCTAAATGTCATCCATAAAATATAATTGGGAAATGCTAATTTGGGTGTTTGTATTATGTTTTTCTTCCTTTAGCTTATTTTAATGAGAAATTATAAAGGCACCTTATTCTTGTATTTCACAATAAAGCTTTCTACCTGGTTATGATGTTAAAAAATTTGATTATTCTTCAGAACTCAATTTGTTACTTTCTCTCTTTCCTTCCTTCCTTCCTTCCTTCCTTTCTTGTTTTGTGTCTTTCTTTCATTTCCCTGTCACCTATGTATCTTGAGATTGGTCCATACCTTCCTTTTTCATGCTGTCTTTGTCAAATGTCAAGCTTATGCTGCCAATTTTACATTACCAATTGGAGAACCTCCCATTGGAGTCATCATCTTTAAATTCTTTTTTTTTAACCTACATTTAATTGGTCTTTTGACACTACTAACTACCTGAGGGATTATGGGAGAATAACAACTTTTTGATGTCTCTCTTTTGACATATGCAAAAACACAGATAATAGTAACTACTTCATGGAGTTCTTATAAAGAATAAATAGAATTATTCCTTTAAAGCAATTAGCAAATAATCTGGCACTGAACACCTAACAAATATGAGCTATTGTCGTTGTTACCATTCAGGATAGCATGAGGCTGATTTCTGCCACTGGTCACCAATCACGCTTGTCCTCACTGGGAAGAGTTGCATTCTTGGTGGGCACTGGTATGGAATTTTCTGACTTTTGGTCCATTTACTCTTTGACCACTAATCTCTTGGCTCAGGGAATGCTGATGGGTTTAAATTTCCGAAGAGTAAATCTTATCCTACGAGGTGTTTATACACATACGCAACATGTGTGAACACACAGTTTGTATTTAGATGGAAAGTGTGACTTGACAGGAACCTCCAGGGAGTCATCATCACCTAATAGGTTTCCTTAATGACCAGTCAATTAAGAACTTGTATTTGCAAAGTGCTTTGCCATCATTGTTTTTCTTTCAATTCTCTGAGTCATTACTATCATCTTACTGAAGAAACAGAGATACAGGAAGGCTTATTGACTTGCCTTTGGCTACATAGCCTGAAATTCCAGGCACTCTTAGGATTTGGGTCTCAAAAATCCTGCAATTCTAAGCAAACACGGTTAGTCTCTCTCAATAGACACACTCAAGAGACAGGGGACTAAAATGTAGTCTGATCACAAACCATGAGAGAGGCCTGAAGGGCTTTCAGTCTGTAAAACAGTTCTATGATTGTCCCCAAATCACTCCATTAATAGCCTTTCTCTAACAGTAATGATGTGCTCATTAAATTATTGGCCACTGCCAGAATCAGATACCACAGAATAGAAAAGTTTTATTTTAACATGTACGATATCCCTGCATAAGCAATATAAGAACTAATCCTTAAGTAAAAAGCAAGACATTTCCTTTAGCTTCTCTGTAAACATAGTAAATACAACTGTGTATATATATATATATATATATATATATATATATATATAAACATGGACTTTTAGAGCCTGCAAAGGGGATTTTTGGGTTTTTTTATGTGAAGGAAATAGCTATCAACAATATTTAAATGTTTTTGTTTCAGGGCTTGATTAATGATGACTTTACTACAACATTTCTAATATAAATACCTTTCATAAAATACTGGAATAAAAGAGCCTCAAATGTAGACAGTGACTGTATCTGGATGGTAGAATCATATAAGATCTTTATTTTCTTCTTTGAACAATTTTACAATTTCCATATATATTATAACAAATAGCGATTACTTTTATATTTTGTAATCAGGAATACACATACATACATGAAATTTAAATACCCTTTATGTTTTCATAACATTGAATCTATTATTTTTATTATAAGGAGGGATGAGGCTATAATTATAGAAACAGTCTGCTAGCTTTTCTTAAGAAACATTGTCTCATTATTTCAAGTTTTGTTCTTTACTCTTGGATCTCAGCTTTTTAGTGACAAATGAAATAAGAATTATATCAGTTTGTAACAAATTTTTCAGTTCAAAGTAAGAATTCCACAGAAAATGTAATAACTATCCTCAGTAAGTAGATCACATTCAATGTTCAAAATATCATGATATAGTTAGAAAGACTCTTCTGTTTGGCCATTTTATATGTAAGATAAATTCATTTTTTCCTAATACATCTTTTACCTATAAGCTAATAGGAAGGGAAATAAATGATTAGGTAAAACCAATTGCTTAATACTAGAGGGAAGGAGGTATATGTTTGGACTCCAAAAATCTTCAATAGCATTTTGATCACTTTTCTATAAATAAAGCATTTCCAAATTATCATTTTTTAAAACCTTCATCTCATTCATTATCCTTTCTTTCTTGAAAGTTTAGCCAATATTTAGCCAATGTTTAACTTGTTCACAGGCTCTGGCATTTCTGCTTTTAATAACACTTTATCCATAAACTCACGATTTTTTTTATTGCAACTCTTGTCGCTTTGTTTTTAATAAAACTCTGCACGCTGTATCTTTGCAGCTTTCAGAGACCTGCCTAGGTCTGTGAAACCCAAGCTTTCTTACATACTTGTTTGGTCTTGTACACATTATTTAATGTCTCTGAGCCCCTCAATCATGAATAAAAAGATAACACAACTCAAGAGTTGCTCTGAGGGCTGAATGCCACAGTTTCACATCTAGTCTTATGCTGGACGCACGTACTGTGAACACTTTGTAGTTTAACTTGTGTTTAAACCTAAGAGACAAATAGCAATAATCTCTTTCTCTTTTCCCTGCCTTTCCAAACTTTAACTAATATATCCTTTTCAAGGACAGTGTGCAGGATACTCTCTTATAAAAGTAAAATTTACCTCCCTCAAATAGGAGTGACTGAGACCAGCTGACTTCCTCTGACCTTAAGTGTTTGTGTGAGTCATTTTTGGCACCGCCATCCCTGCCGGCCTCTTGGAGTTTTGACTTGCTGTGCCATCTGTGAGATGCATGGGGCCCCCAGGCCAGCAAGTAGCAGGACCACTGAGAAATTTAGAAAATTATAGGTCAGATGTCTCTGACACATGTATGAGAAATAGAGGCCTGGCACTCCTGCTGTAGCTTATAGAGAGTAGTCTCTTATTTTATAGTGTAAATCTGTATTTATTTTTTGATTGGTTTGTAGTGCCTTTTTATTTAGTAACAAATCTTTTGGCAACAATGAGCTAACAAAAGAAAACTCAAAGTGAATGTTTAATGAAAAATTAAGTACTGAATTTAAGTTTCTTAAGAAAGTTGATGATGAACATATAAATTTTACAAAATATTTGTTGATATAGTCCAAGAGGACTGCTGAGTGCACAAAAACCAGGAGACAGAAATGCATTGATGAAACACCAACATCAATTCTTAAGTTAGTAGATTTTAGGAAGATCGTGTCCAAAAATGACAACTTAATACATGAAGCTGCTGATTGTTCATTTATGTATTAATCAGTGAAGTGTCACTTTTCATTTAGATAAATGTCTATTCTAATTTCATTCATTTTCTATTTCAAGTTTTCTTAAGAAAGTACAAAATGTTAAATAATAGCTGTTAATATGTTGCCTCTCTTAGCAGTAGCAGACCTTGCAAATAGTTGAATGATGCCAGTTTTTATAACAATGTGGTAAAAATCTAATATCAGCTAACTTTACTTACATAATCAGTCAATATTTTTCATCCAAATCATGAAATAAGGTATAGATCTTTGTGATTCATTCTGTTGAAGATGAAATATCTGGCACCATCGTGAATGCTATTGTAAATTCAGTTTAATATTTTAAAAACTGAAGGTAAAATTTTTGCTTTTGAAATTAGATTCATTGAGTTATCATTTTGAAATAACAAAATATACATTTTGGTGTTAACACAATGTCAGGACACAAATGATATTCTTCATAAATTAGAAATGCTATGGGGTAGAATGCATGTAATGCACATAATATTTAGACTTTACCCAAACACACTGTGATGTCCTACTAACATAAACAGAAGAAAAGTACTTGGAGTAGAGAAAAAATAGTATTGTCAAAATATTTAGTCTCAAGTATTTATACATTTTAATATAAACCACCCCCTCTAGTAGAATAGAGGACCTCTTCCATTTAGCAGAATGTGCTTTGAACATATCAGGTAGCTTAGCACCTGTAGAGAGACTATTTTCTCAATTAAATATATTATGATCTACAGAAAAAGGTCAATTTAAGATGTCTAGAATTGAAAAAATGCATTCTTCTGAAAAATGTAAGTGGTAAGGAATTAGACACATGTATATCTCAGAGACTGAGTAAAATATGTAAGTACTTAGAATTATTATTTTGTTTGTGTTTTAAATTTCCATAAAATCAATGTTAAGATTTTTAACATTTTAAGTGTATATAGTCATATACTATGTTCAATTTTTGAAATATTTTTATTTTTGAAAATGGCTTTCAAACAGAATGATTTTATAGGTCCACCAATATAATAAAACAAATTTGTCAGTCAATCCATAAATATTTCAAAAATTTTAATGAATTTTTTGTGCCTTTCTTCTTTCTCAAAATTTTCCAGTTTGGATTATAAATCTATGTGGTCAGTCCTCACACATGGAATACTCAGAAAATCAGCAGAATGTTACCAACACAAGCAGAAGTACAACTGACCAAAAAAGAACTTAGTTCCCTAGCTCCACTTGGCTAAGGCTTCTCACATATTCTTTGTGAGAAAAAATGACACGTTAATAATACAATTGCCTTGTTTCAGTTTGAATGTTTGTGTCTCCCCAAAATTCATATGTTGAAAGCTTAACTCTTAACATAATGGTATTGAGAGGTAGGGTCTTTGGAGGGGATTAGGTTTAGATGAGGATGGGGACCCCATGAAGGAATTAGTGTCCTTATAAGAGGAAGAGAGACCAGAGCTTTCTATGTGAGAACATAGTGAGATGGTGGCCACCCGCAAGCCAGAAAGAGGGCACCACCTGGATATGAATTTGCTAGCACCTTGATCTAGGCCTTCCCAGCCTCTAGAACTACGAAAAATAGTGTCAGTTGTTTAAGCCACTCAGCCCATGGTATTTTGTTATAGCAGCCAGAACTGACTATGATGTGCATATTATAATGACTTTAGTTGTTGTATGTAATTTCACTTGTATATATAAATGTACATTATACTCATTCTGCAGTGTAAATGCAGTTCTTGGTATATATATTATACATATTCGTGTCCCAGGCATTGTCTTTGGCACTGGGAAAACAGCAGTGTTCAAGAGAAAAAAATCTTTATCTTTGTTGAGTTTGCATTTTAAGATGCATGTGAAGGGGTAGGGGGAGGCAGACAGTCACCAAAGCAAAGTATGTCGTAAGCATATTTATTATAAGAAGGCCTAAAGAAAAAGGATAAAGTGGGGATGGGATTGGGAAACATGAGTAGAGGGGATCACGTATTTAGACAGAATGGTCAAGGAAGGTGTCACTGAGAAGGTGACAATTTAGCAAAGATTTGAAGGAGACAGGGAGGGAGCCATGCATCTATCTGGAAGAAGGAGGATGAAGCAGAAGAGACAAACGCAAAGATCCTAAGGCAGGATGTGCTGTGCTTGAAGAACATGAAAGGCCAGGGTAGCTGGAGTGCAGGGAGTGAGGCATGAAGAAGAAGAGTTGAGTCCAGAGCTGGTCCTGGAGGCCATATCAAGCAGGGCTTGCAAGGACTCGGGCTTTGCTCTGAGTGAGAAAGGAAGCCACTGAAAGGCCTTAAGCAGAGAAGGGATCTTATTTTCACTCTAACTGGACAGACTGAAGGGGACAAGGGCAGCAACAGGATGACCAAGCAGGACGCTATTGTAAGGACCAAATGATTACGGAGATTTGTCCAGGTGGTAGCAGCAGAGGTAAAGAGAAGTAAACAGATTCCATATTTATTTTAAATGTACAGCAAGCAGGATTTTCTCAGCAATTTTATGTGAGATAAAAGGGAAGAAAGGAGTTCACTCCCGCTTTAGCTGTGAAACTGGAAGGATGGTACTGGCCTTTTCCTGAATTGGGTAAGAGAGAAGCAGGCTTTGGAAAGAATCAAGAGCTCATTTATGCACATGTTAAATTTGGGATGCCCATGAGACATCCCAGTGGAGAGGTCCAGTAGATACTTGGACATATGAGACTAGACTTTAGAGGAGAGGTTTGGTCTAGACATACAAATTTGGGATTTATCTGTAAATAGATTGTCTTTGAAACAATTGGTCCTAGGTGAAATTATGCAAGGAGAATATAGATAGAAAAGAGACATACGAATACTGGAGAACAGGAGAATTCCAATATTTAGAATTCAGGAAGATGAGGATGAAGCTGTAAAGGGGGCTGAGAAGAGGCAGCTAAAGATGGAGGAGGAAAACCAAGAATGTGTCCTGCCCTGGAAGCAAAGCGAAGGAAGTGTTTCAAAGAGCAGGGAGTAATCACGTGATCAAATATTGCTGCCAGAGGAAGTAGGATGAGAAAGGAAAATTGCACATTGGATTTAATAACATGTCATTTATTAGTGACCTTGCCAGCAGCAGTTTCAGTGACATAGTTGGAGGAAAGATTTATTTTAATGAGTTTAAGAGAATGGGAAGAAAGAAATGGGAGATGGAAAGTATAGAAAACGAATTTGAGGAGTTTTGCTACAAAAGGAGGCAGAAAAATAGAAACAGTTACAAAAGGAATAATTGGAATTGAAAGGGCTTTTTTTTATTTTTTATGAGATAAAATATGTTTATAGACTGACAAGAAAGAACCAGTAGAAAGGAGAAAACTGGTAATGTAAGAAAGAGAGAAACACATTGCCAGAGTAATGTCCTTGAATTGCTGAAAGTTGATAAAATGAAAGGGACAGACTCTGCTCCTTACTAGGAACAGGGTCAGTTCAGTCATGGTAGCAGGGAGGAAGGCAGACCCCAGGATCCGTAAGAAAGAGAATAATAAGAAATAAGAAGCAAGTTCATCAGGTTAGAGTGAGGCTGGGAAATGAGATTTGGGAACTTTGAAAAGTTTGAAATAATCATTTGGAAACGTAGGAATCGGACAGCTTTAAGAAAGGCCCATTTAAGATGAAGGATTGCAAAGGTAAGGTGTCACTGATCAACAGGTTTGTGTGTTTTACCCCAACTATATTCAATTTGGTGAGCAAAGGTAAAGACTGTTGGTTAATTCGATTTAACTAGAAATGAAATTTCTGTATGGCATATAATTAAATGAGAAAAGCACAAGAATATGTTAGAAATAAGTGATTATAATGCTTGACCATAAAATTTAAGCTGGGATAGGATGCAAGTGAGGAAATAAGGTGGCGGGGACAGTGAAAAGGTGATAGGATCAACATATTGCAGATATTAATATCTATGCAGTTGAAAGAACATAGGAATTTTAGAGGGACTGAACCGCAAGGATAGGAAGTGGTGGTCAGAGGATGGTTTGCTTGAAATTGAGATTATGGAGACCCTGGTTTATTATTGCAAGGAAGCTTTTTGAGCCTAAAGTGCAAGCCACATAATCAGTACTTCTTTTTAGAATGCTTCTTTAACCTAGGTTTACTCCTGACTGTATAAGCTGCCTGGTACAAATACTTGTATGATTCTAAATGGTTTCCCTATGCTAATTTAAATGGATGTTACCAATTTCGTTTCTTCATTTTTGTTCTCATACCAGATCCATAAATCTATTCCAGCTATGCTTATTTCCCAGATTTATTAAATAATCTTGCACAATTTAGATAGATATGCTTTTCCTCAGCTCAAAGCTACGTAAGTATACAAGGGCTGTCTGGAAAGTATCCAGCCATGTAACCATTCTCACTGTATTAACAATGGCTGGATACTTTCCAAACAGTCCTCATATTTTCTAGAAAAGATTGACTGCTACTTATGCTTATATAGATAGATATAAATATAGATAGATATAAATAAAATATTTTGAAGTATCTTCAGCCACATTATCATAGGTTTGGGTCTCTTAGCTTCCTGAATATATCTTTATTCCTACATGAAAAGCTCTTGACGGATGAATAAGCTAGTCCTCTGGCCTCAGTTCTGTTTAATATTTTTCAGTCAGAATTCTCTCCTGATTCTATCTGCTACTTTTTCTGAAACTCTTAACCCTTCACAATATGACTTTATTCACATCTCCTTTAACCACAATTTTATTCCTGGAGGAAATGAGCAATCTTTAGTTTCGACCCTCTAAGTGAAATCACCAACCAGGCTTCCACCACTCTATACCACGGCTGTGACTTGGCCACCTGCTTGATTTGTGTGATTTGTCTCCTTCTTCACCTTAACCCCAAAGACTTCTTTCTTCACAACTGGTGCTGTTCTTTAAAGTGATGCTCACCCTGCAAGGATCACTGTATTCTGTGTAGTTAACAAGGTAGCATTATTAGAAACAGAGATACAGAGCATTTAAATGTTCTGCTTAAATCTGAAAGGCTAATTACTGGCAGAGCCAGACCTGGAATACAGGTCCCCTGTTCCAGGCAGGTTTCAATTCACTTACTGCCAAAAGCAAAACAAAAACCTAACAACCAAAATCCCCCACAGTAAAACCTACTGAACAAAAACCATGGACACAGAAGAAGTGAACTTAATGTCCATGTATGCCTGAAGAATGGTGGCCCAATGAGGCTGATGGAACACTGATGAAGGTCCCTAGAGTATGATATATATATATATATATATATATATATATATATATAGAGAGAGAGAGAGAGAGAGAGACAGAGATTGAAAAGAATTGACTCATCATTCTTTATGATTTTCCCTAAATGAATACTGTATTTTAGTACCTTATCGTACCTTATGATATCTTACTTGAATTTCTTCAACAGTTATGAATAACATTCAAAAGTATTAGCTGTATCATGTTTTTGCACTGTTTTTAATTAATGTTCACTCATTATTATTAATTAATGATCATTTTAAAATGACCACTCTATATGAGTAACATCATCTATAATATAAAACCCTTCAGAGTAGGTTATAGCAATTCTGTTTCATAGATGAGGAAACTAAGGTGTAAAATATTAAGTAATTTGCCAAAGGTCAGACAAAGACTAAGGATCAGAGCCAGGATTTGTCTCCCCAGACATGCACTTCCCAAAGCATCAAATTGCTGTCATGAAGAAGACGTGATGGAGTAATCCATCCCCAAAGTATTAATTTTTAATGGCCTAACCACAAAAAAGTATTCTCATAAAAATGAGAACAGAAAGAAGTATTAAAAATGTAATTTTCCATCTCATCTGATTCTCGAGCAACAATAAAAAGCCAGAGCATCTGAACAAACATTCTAAAATTAGAATCTAACTAGAGTTTCAAATAATCAAACTCTAATCAGCAAAGTCGTTTACATGATACTTGTAATGTTGCCACTTTTTGTTGTCACAGTATTGCATCATTAACATTATTAGATAGTAAATCTGCTTATTCAGTTATAAATCATTTATTTCCTCAAAAGTGCAGACTAAGTTAAATATTGCCTTGACATCTTCAATAATGATGCTATAGTCTTAGATTACAAGTACTTTAGAAAATGTTTTTAAACGGCAGAATATTATGTAATATTTTTGATAATAATGTATTTATTTTAAATTTTCAAAATTCCATTTATTGAATCAAATATGAGGAACTACTATTTATGATCTTATCCCAAAATTGGTCAAAATGTACAGCAAGTAATCAATCAGACTTAATTGTTGTGATCTACCTTATATGTTTGTTTAAAATAAATAATAAAAATTTCTCAAATCTATAGACAATTATAAAAGCAAAGTGTCTTTGCTGATTATCAATCAAATGGCATGAATACTAATATTTTTCCCTGAGCAAAAAAATGCATCAGTTTTCCGCCTGAAAAATGGGCACATAATTTTTGTAAGTGTAAAGTCTCTGCTGAAAAAAACTAAGCCAAAACATTTTATTCAGTATCATGGTCACTATATTTTCTAGCATCAAGCTATCTATACATTTCAAAGAAGCTAACAAATAATATGATAGCAATATATAAATTATATTATTTTATGGTAACTTTTGGTCAAATATGGAAAAGAATAACAAGCAATAAAGTATCAATATTATTTCTGGTGCATGCAGGTTCCAAGTCTGTCAGGTACATGTCTACTTAAAATTGAAATGTACATCTGCTACTGAATTAAGCACTTATTTAATAATTTAATTCCGTTTTAAATATAGGGATTTTACCATATTTTTAAAATAAACGTTATTATATCTTCTTAATATGCAAACTGGTTGAAACAGGCTTTTTTAAAAAAATAAATCCTTGTAATGACATGTTGTCAATACATAGAAAACTATAAACATTGAAAGAGAGAAAAAATTCTATTATTCATATATTATATAACTGCAAGTACTAAAAGTGAAAGGAATATATAGATTTTTTTTTTTAGGAAGAAAGAGAGATTAGCATGGTCATAGTTCTATGCAGTAATAAAAGCAAATAGTTGCAAAATAATAAGCAGATACCATTTAATACAAATTTTAAAAATCCAGAACACAAGAATAAGTCTAATTAAAATAGGTAAAACTTCATTTAAGCAAAATAATATTTTTTTCCAGAAGCATTAAAGAAGTTTCAAATAAATGTAAGATATGCCATGTTCATAAATTGAAAAACTCAATATTATAAAGAAAACAATCCCAATCAAAATCTCAATGATATTTTACTATTGGTCATAGGTATTTGCTTCTATTTTTGTGGAGCTTGACAAGCAAATTCTAAAAATTATATGGAAGTGAAAAAGGTCAAGAATTGTAAAGATTCACATGAATAAAAAGAACAAGGTGGAAAACTTGCCTTATGGAATATTAAGATAACTGCAATACAATCTTATTCATAAAAGGTTATAGAATTTGTATAAAATCCTGACATAAATTGGCTTACAGACAAATGAAACAGAAAAGAAAGACCAAAAACAGACATGCATATTTATGGATGAGTAGCTTAAGGCAGTGGTGACATTCCAGATCAATGGAGAATTGAAAAGCCATGTGAAAAAAAAAAAAAAAGAAAGAAAGAAAGAAAGAAATTTTACCTGTACTTCATATATATTATACTCAAAAATATATTTAGATGAATTAAAGCCCTAAATATGAAAGTAAGCACTATAAAATTTTTGAAGAGAATATTGGAGAACATCTTCATATCCTTGAAGTAGAAAAAGGTTTTTTTAAAAAAAAAAGAAAAAAAAAGAAAAAGAAAAGGAAGGAAAAAAGCAAAAATAGTAATCACTGACAAAGATTGGTTTTTTAAAAATCTGTATTAAAATTAGGAAATTTTATCCTTCAAAATAAACCTTAAAAAGAGTGCCAAGACAAACTCAATAGAGAATGGTAAGATTCTTGAAGCACATAGCTAAAAAATGTCTATCTATCCAGATTTATGTTCAAACAAACTAAAAATAATACAAACAAAATAAAAATGGACAACAAAAAGGTGGTTGCCAGGGGTACTGAAAATGGAGAGACGTTGGTCAAAGGGTACAAACCTGCAGTTGTAAGATGAATAAATTCTGAATGCCTAATGTACACGATAGTGACTATAATTAATAATAATGCATTGTACACTTGAAATTTGTGAAGAGAGTAGATACTAAATATTTGCATCACACACACACAAAAAAGGCAACTGTGTGAGTTGATGGATATGTCAATTAGCTTGATGTGGTAATCATTTAACAATATATACATGTATCAAAACCTCATGTTGTACACTTTTAATATATACAACTTTTATTTGTCAATTGTACCTAGATAAAGTTGAAAAGAAACAGACAATAGAGTAGAAAAGGTGACAAAAGTCCTGAGCAAGCTTTTTGTAAAAAAGGAACTCCAGTGAGAAAAAGTGCTCAACTTTGTTAGTATCAGAGAAATGCAATTAAAACAAACAAATAACAACAACCAAAAAACCCATAGTATGATAACCTAACACAGATACTCCAAATTGGGAAAAAATTTAATAATCTGACAATGCCATGATATGGTGGAACAAAGGGAAATCATATACAGAGAAAATCCTGCTGGAGGAACTATATATTTTCACAACCACTACAGAGACAGTTTGGCATTATGTAGCAAAGATATGCATACCCAAGAATTTAGCTATTCTACTATGCAAATACACAGCTAATCTTTTACACATGTGCCTTAGGAAATGCATACAACAATGTTTCTAGCAACACTGTTTGTACTAGCAAAAACCGAAAACAACCCAGATGTCAGAATGAATAAAATGATAAATTAATTATAATGTATTCAGATAATGAAATGCTACTTAACAATGAAAATTAGTGAACTAAAGCTACATCCAATAATACAGATGAAGTACATAAACATAATGTTGAATGAAAGAAGCAATACACAAAAGAGTACATGCAGTGCAATCCTATTTACTTAATGCTCAAAAATGGGTAAACTAAACCATATTGTCAAGGAATACAGATACAGATGTTAAAACTGCAAGAAAAGCCAAGGAATAATCATCACCAAAGTCAGAATAGTGAGTAGTGTCGTGATCAAGGTGGGTCATACAGTGGTGTTTTAAAAATGTTGTCAATGCTCTAGCTAATGACCTGCATAATGTTTACATAGATGTTCACTTCATAACTTTTCTTTCTGTACTCTTCCTTTCAATGTAATGTAGTTACATTTTTACTTATAATTTAAAATATCTACCTTACATCAGAAATGCTTTATTATTACTAAATCACTTAGATTGTAGATTGCCTGGGATGAGTATGGATGACTATTTATACTTCTGCTGCCATTTAACTTTTTTGAAAAAAGAAATTATTTTATTATTACAGAAGAGATGTGGCTAGAAAACGTCATTAGATTTTCTTTCTAAAGATAATGAGGTGACAGTATAGTACATACTAGATACCACTTACATCAGTAAGTGAACTTGCAGAATATTTGCAGCATTTCTTCTTGAGTCAAAAGATCTCCCAGAAGACAAAAGCTAGAGTGATAGGCGGTTCCCATGGGGCACTATTACTTTAGGCAGTGTTTTTTAAGTACTCTGCAATGCACTCATTTTATCACAAGACATATATTTCTGACAGATGAAGAAAGATGACTATTTAAGACTTCCAGTAGAAATGCAGTTTCATCAAGAGAAGACAGAGAGAGGGGGGGAGAGAAGGAGGGAGGGAGAGAGATTAAATTTAGCCAATTCCTTGAACAGAAACTTCACTTTGGACTGGAAATACACTTCTCCAAAATCAGAGAAGAGTTACTTTCTCCACTCTAAATTTCCTACTACTTACGGGCAAAAGTCGGCTGTACATTAATAAATGATTAACATTTATAGGATAATAATGACAACCAACATGTACCGTATGACAGGAATCATGCCGAGCACTTAATATTAATGATTTGATCCAATATTCCCATTATTCCTATGAGGTAGAGACTATCATCCACAGGACAACTAACTAGCGACCTTTGGTTGACTTAATACATGACTAAGATCCAGAGTGGTTAAATGGCATTATTTAAGTGATGTGACCACACAGGTCATGTACTAGATCTGGATATGCCTTCACAGAGGTCCGGGTCATTCTGACTATACTTATACTCACCAGTTTTCAGAGTATCTTTTATTGCATATATGCTAATTCATACCTCATAACCCTGTGAAATAGACATTATGGAACAGTAAAGCAGAATATCCCATGCAGTGGTTTATAGAACTCTAATTCTAAAGATTGGCAGCAGATATTCTATTAAAATATTTTATTGTGAGATAAGATTGGAGACTACACTAATGCAGTTTTCTTTGCTGAGGTTTTTCATGACTGGACTGTGACCCTCCAATAGAGAGAGAGTGAGCTAGTAGTATAATCTAAACTGATTGATTGTGGGTTCCTCTCTAACGAGACACAACCCCCACATAGATGCCCTAACCCTGGAGAGCCGACAATGTTCAGAATGAAGCTGTAGAAAATCAGGCAACTGAAAAATGTTTTAGCAGACTAACTTAGTAAATATTACAGTTAATATCTACAGACTGATATTAAATTCTATGTATCAATATTTAGTAAAATTGTCATATATACTAGTTCATATATTTCACTCTTCTGAATGTATAGAGTATGCCAAAAGACATTTTATGGGTGGTGTTCAATGTGCTTATTAGTAAATGAATATTATAACAATTTTACAAGGATAATGTCTAATCAGAACCCAAACTATTTTCAAACGGTCAGAAGGAAGAGCCCTAGATTTGAAGTCCAATTACTAATTGTACTAATTGTTTTAAATTTATATAATAAAATTATAAAATGAACAATATTTATGTCAAAAAAGCAGTGGTGTGAATAAAATGAAATTTGTATGAAAGACTCACTCATGATAGAAGAGGGTTATTCACTTCAGTAAAAGCAGGGATCTGTGCTTTTTTAGGCTAGTATATTGATATACTAATAGCCCTAGGGCTTTCAACAAAGAAACCCCTAAGTACTGTGTGTTCTTGGAACTGCTCAAATTCCCTTGACTTCCTTTATGTAAAGAAGTCATCCTCTCTGAGGGAATTCAAAAATTGATAGTGGCGTGTGTGAAAGGGTGAGGCTAGGAGGAGACAACCATTTCGCTGTCCAGGTAGGTGGGTGGTGAAAGAGGTAAGGCTCAGTGCTCAGGAGCCAGACTCCGATTCCCACTCTGGCTACCCCACCTGCTTCCCTACTCTCTGTTTTCTCACCTGCAACATCCAGTTAACGAGCGTACCTACCTCAATGTTGTTATGAGCATTAAATGAACTAATAGCAATAAAGAGCTTAGAATGATGCCTGGCACCTGTTATCACAGTGTTAAGGACACCAGCTAGTCCATGCCCAATCAATGGTGATGCAGCCACTCTCATTCTCCCTTATTCTAATTATACTGTATTCTATTCACTAAACAGTACTATTAACAAGCAACATTTGGTTAGCCTAATACTAGTTATTATATTTTATAATAATTATTATTTTGTTATAAATTATTCACAATTTAAAATGTTCAGTAATAGGAACTACTAGGTTTCATGAATGAAGGCCTCTTGACTTTTATTTTTTAATTAAAATCCATTGATTTTAATATCAGTATCCAAAGTCTAAGACATTGTCCAGTATCGGACACCCACCTAAGCCATTGATTCTCTCACCTTGTCAGATTTAACTCATTCACACAACCAGAGTAGGTGTATCACTTATGAAGGACAGTCACAACCGGGAATGTCAGAAATGTGACAGAAACAAAGGAGGTAACTGAAGAATTTAAACATGATATTTCATTTCTTGTTTGCTAATAGAACAAATGTCTTTTCCCTCTTCATATTAATAGTGATAAGATCTTTGAATATAATGCATACTTCTTGGTAACTGCCTTTTTCCCTCAGTTGCTAAGTAATATTTCACCTTTCATCAGAAGAGAAAGATAGATGGTACTTAACCTGCTTTGGAAGTCACAGTACCAGATAACTCAATTCCTTTCTCATATGCTACATGAGATTTTATTCTCACTAGAAGCATCCAAGGGAGTATAGATAAGACACTGGTTCGTTATAACTTTTATACCTCCTACAGCCTTAGAAATGTGTTAAAGTGTATTACGTTTTAGAATATTATTTTTAGAACATTTGACAAAATTATCTTTCAAAATTTCTGTATTAAGTTTGGTTATTTTGACAAATTGAAAACAAAATATAGATGTCTAGCTAAGTTAGGCATAGCCTTTGTTAAAATTATTTTGAGGAACCTTAAATTAAGATTGAGACAGAGTAGCTAAGAAAAATAAAAGGACTGGATTACAATCCAAGTTTCATTATAACAATTCTCTATTTTATTATGTTTATAATTAATTATATATTTAAAATTATTTGTGGTTTTTACATTGTGCCACTCAGTACAGTGAATTTTTATTGTACTGCTAATGATCTAAATAAATATTGTGTATATCAAAGCAGTATCTATATAGATATAGATATAGATGATCTGAATAGATATAGATAGATATGAAAATATTTTTTGCAGAAATGACTCCCTTGGACATTATTACTACTAATACTTATCAAATGACTATTTACCTGAAATCAAAAAATACAATATACAGCTTTCTACATTATTGCTTTGAAATTTACCGCTAATACCAGAGGTTCTGAAATCAATCTTCTGACCTAATACCTACCCCAAACTTCTTATTTCTCCTGACCTTGTTTATATACCCAAATTAATTTGCTTACCTTCTTACTAAAGAATCTCTTCTTCAGCTCAATGATAATTTTACTTTCTCTGATTTAGTCTCCTCTGTTTGGAATAGTTTCACTAGGACCTTCCTTCATCTCTAAGAACTTCTCCAAGTAAAAAAAGTCACAATCATTACTACTTATTTTTCTGCACCAGACACAGAAAAAGGCATTTCACATGTTTTATGTCATTTACTCCCCCAAATAAACAGAAGAGTTTTTTTATTGTTCCTATTTTACAAATAAAACAACAGAGGCTTATAGAAGTTTCATGACTCACCCAAGGTCAAATGCTGTTTGACTCAAGTCCGCACTCCTAACCACAAGGCTAAGTTTGGAAGATTCTAAAGGACTAGGACTAGTCTACTATTGTTAACCTACCTTTGTAGATAGCTATGCCTATTACTGTGAATATTCATAGATCCTTAGTCAATTTTAAATCAGAAGCTTGAGAGATTAAGTTTTTATGATTCTCTATATCCATCGCTTGGCATTGATGGCATACACAATCAAAGGTAGAAATCTAGATCTGGTAACAAGAGGAAAAATAGAAGGATGGGACAAAGTGTCTAATTCATAATGTATATTCTTAATGTGATTCTGTATTTCTCAGTTCTTTGACTTATTTAGCCTTTGGATTATTATTTTCTATATCTCTGCTCTGAATTAAAATACAATCTTTGTTGCCGTGGCAATTGCTTTGGGGTTCTTCTTCAAGAATTCCTTGCCTAGGCCAGTCTGAAAAGGTCTTCCCAACATCTTCTTTTAGAATTCTTAAAGTTTCATGCCTTAGGTTTAAGTCTGATAACCATCTTGAATTGATTTTTGTGAGAGGTGAGTGGGGGTTTTTTAAAATTTCAAAGCAAAATGAAAATGTTAAGTTTTA
>CAUYSK010044978.1:0-12273 GCA_963575035.1 Avahi laniger | reverse complement strand
CAATACTGGTGTTGCTTTTGATCAGCTTCCTGGTGTAGTGTTTAGTTTGTCAGGTTTCTTCACTGTAAAGTTACTTCCCTCCTCCTTTTACATTGTATTAATTGTTTTTGTTTCATTTCATTTTATTTAATTTTAATTTTGTTTTTTGAGACAGAGCCTCACTCTGTTGTCTGGGCTAGCGTGCTGTGGCATCAGCCTAGCTCACAGCAACCTCAAACTCCTGGGCTCAAGCAACGCTACTACCTCAGCCTCCCTAGTAGCTGGGACTACAGGCATGCGCCACCATGCCTGGCTAATTTTTTCTATGTATTTTTAGTTGTTCAGCTAATTTCTTTCTATTTTTTAGTAGAGATGGGGACCTCGCTCTTGCTCAGGCTGGTCTCAAACTCCTGACCTTGAGCGATCCACTCGCCTCAGCCTCCCAGAGTGCTAGGATTACAGGTGTAAGCCACCACACCCAGCCTACACTGCATTCTTTGGAAGGATGCCACTGTGCACAGAGTACATTTAAGGAGTGGAGTGTTACAATTTGCTCCCTGAGGAGAGGGTCTGTATAAATTATTTGAAATTCTTCTGTATAGAATATTTTTCTATTCTTCCCCATTTGTTTATTTATTAAATTAAGCATTTATGTCAGTACGAACACACGTATTTTTATTATAGTTTGGGTTTTAATTCAATATTGCTTTTTTGTTTCATTGCACAAATTGTTCTAGCTTTGGTCATTGGTAACTCTATTTTGTTAATTTTTTAATATATAGAATGATTGTACATATTTTTGGAGTATATATGATATTTTGATACATGCATATACTGTGTAATGATCAACTCAGGGTAATTGGAATATCTATCATCTCAAATATTTATCATTTCTTTGTGCTGGGTACATTCCAAATCTTTCTTCTAGCTATTTTGAAATATATATAAATTATTGTTAATTGGCTCCTCTCTTCCTTTATATACTGAATCAATGTAATTTTTTTAGTGCTGTCTTAATTTCTGACACTACCAGATAGTTCAAGCTCATCTTGTATAATGCCAGCACTAGCCACAGTATCCACCAATTCTCTAAGGAGCCCTGACTCCTTATTGGATAATTGTAGTAGATACCAAGATGTAGGTTCCAGGTGTAATCACTGCTACCAGAATATCGTTGTGTCTGACACTGCTCAGCTGACAGAGCAAAGAGAGGTGTATGTATGTACATATATTTATAAATATTCCTAAATGTAACTATATGTAGTTATATTAAGCTACACTTCAGTGTGGCTGTTTCATACATTTGTAACACAGTTGTATTTTTATCATCGTTTTGAATTTCCTCCTGATATTTCCCAGCCCCCTAAATGAGGTTTCTCAGTTTGCACATAGAAAGGTTCACTCTTTCTTTTGTGAAGTTCTATTGGTTTGACAAATCCCCAGTGTCATAAATCCGCCATTACCATTGTATACAGAATAATTTTGTTATATCCTACCATGTCTCACCTATTCAATCCTACTTTCTCTCCTCCAGTAACCACTGAATTTTTTTTTTATCGCTGTCAAAGTTTCACCTTTTCTAGAATGTCTTATAATTTGGAACATACAATATGTTGCCTTTTCAGACTAGGTTGTTTCACTTAGCAATATTCATTCAAGATTCATCCATGTCTTTTCATGGATAGCTCATATTTTCTCTTTCATTTTTCCTTTTTATTTTAAGTGTACCACTCATTGGTTTTTTATCATACCCACAAGTATGTGAAACTATCACCACAGTCAATTTTAAAGTACATGCATCACGTCAAAAAGAAACCACATACCCTTTAGCTATCAGCCCATTTTATGATTCCTTTATCCAAACTTAAGCAACCGCTAATCTAGCTTCAATCTCTGTAGATATCCATATTCCAGATGTTTCATATGAAATGAAAACATACAATGTGTCGTGTGTTGTGGCTAACTTGTCTCACAGCATGATGAATTTAAAGTTCTTCCCTACTGTAGCATGTTTCAGTATTTCATTCCTTTTATAGGTAAATAATATTCCATTTTATAATATATTGCATTTATTTATTCATTAGTTGATGGATTTGGGTTACTTTCACCTTTTAGTTATTGTGAATGATAATGATACAAAAGGTCATGTACAATTTTTTGTGTAGGCATGTTTCATTTCTCCTGGCTTTATAAATAGGAGTGGAATTACTGAGTCATATGATAATTCTAAGTTTAAGCATTTGAGAAACTGCTGAACTATTCCAAGTGGCTGCACCATTTCACATTCCCACCAGCAGTGTGAAGTGTTATGATTTTTCCATATCCTTATATACAATTGTTATCCCTTTCTAGTGGGTGTAAAGTGGTATCTCCTGTGGTTCTATTTGCATTTTCCTAATGACGAATGATGTCAACCATCTCTTCAGCGTTCCTCGGCCTTTTTATATTTTTCTTGGAGAAATGTCTGTTTATATACTTTTGCCCATGTCTACAGTTGGATTATTCATGTTTTTATAATTGAGTTGTAAGAATTTTTATATATACGAAATAAATTCCTTATCACATATATGATTTGAAAATATGTTCTTCCATTCTGTGGATTGTCATTTCATTTTCATGGAGATGTACCTTGGAGGAAAATGTTTTTAATTTGATGAAGTCCAATTTATCTATTTTTTGTTCTGTTGTTGATGCTTCTGGTGTCAGAGGAGAGAATCCTTTGCTGAATCCAATGTCATGTAGATTTATTCCTATGGTTTCTTCTATGAAGTTTAAGTAATAACTTTAGTTCTTATATCTAGGTCTTTGATCCATTTTAAATTAATTTTGTATATGATTTAAGCTAATGGTTCAACTTCATTCTTTTGCATATAGCTATCCAATTGTCCCCAAACAATTTTTTGATAAGACTATTTTCTTCATGTTGGATGATCTTGACACCGTTGTCAAAATTGATTGAACATAAATGTATGGAATTATTGCTAGATACTTCATGGGTCCATGTATCTGTCCTTGCACTAGTACTATTCTGTGTGGAAGATCACTGAATTATAGTTATAGTAAGTTTTGAAATCAGAAAGTGTGAATGTTACTTTCTTCTTCTACTTCAAGATGGTTTTGGCTATTCTAGGTGCCTCACAATTCCTTATGAATTTTATAATCAGCTTGTCAGTTTCTACAAAGAAGGCAGCTTGTATTCAGATATGTATTGTGTTGCTCCTGTAGACTAATTTAGGGAATATTTCCATCTTCACAACATTCTCTTCTATTCCATAAATATAGGATATATTTTCATTTATTTAGATCTCACTTAATTTATTTAAAATGCTATAGTTTTCAGTATATAAATTTTGAATTTCTTTGTTAATTATAATGTTTTCTAAGTATTTTAATTTCTGATGCTATTGTGAATGAATTTCTTCCTTAATTTCATTTTCAGATTGTTCATTGCAAGTGTATAGAAATACAATCGATTTTGTACCTTGATAGTGTATCTTTTAACCTTGCAGGGTTCAACCTTACTGAATTTGAAAAGCTACGCCAATTTTTATGGATTCCTTATATGAAATCATTTGAGGGGTGGGGAACATAGTAGCCTGAGGTTCACACCTCTCCTGGTGTGAAAACACCATTTTATGAGTTGGGACAAGAACAATCAGGACCCTCATAATCTTACCATGCCATACCCAAGGTAGAGAGGTAGAGGCTCTGTTTCATGAGGCTGGGAAGTGAAAAGGAGCTTCCACATCTCAGCAATACTTACTTGGGACTTTGAAACTGTAGGTAGGGTCAGGATGACAAATGCTGATGTCCTACTTCTTCAGGAAAAAATGCTCTGTGACTGGAAGCTGAGGGGAAGATTGAACCCTGTGTTATTAGTTGCAGCAGTTTGAAGTGGAGTCTATGCCTCACTGAGCTCAGAGTGGGGCAGGAGGGAGTGATCTTTGTTCACATATCACAGACTCTTAACTTTCTTACTAAATTTTCATAGATTTTCATAAATACATATTTCTTTATTTTCTGTATTCCTTTTGAATGTTTTCCTGAGATATAGATCAGGAATGTTTTATATATATATAATATATATATTATATATATATATATATAATTTTCACCAGTTTCATAGAACAAGTCAGCAGAGATATGCATGCAGTCATGCCACTAGCACTTTATTTTAAAATTAATAGACTATTTTTAAAGTAGTTTTATGTTTACAGAAAAATAAGCAGAAAGTAAAGAGGTTTGCCATATAACTCGAAACCCCTGTAATCAATGCTTAAGCCCAATTAATTGTAATCCACAGACTTACACTAAAGGCAAACAGACTAGTGAGTTGACACTATCAACCACTAAGCCCTGCTTGATGTGTTCTTTCTTACAATATTTTGGTAGGTTGTATTTTTTCTCAAAATATATTCATTCTCCTTCATTCATATGATTGTTCATTATTGCCTTGGGCTCTTGACTTGCTTTGCTAATATAAGTTGATAATGAAAAACGTCTTACACTTTAAATATGTTTCTATGATTTGACTTTTCCCCTTTGTTTCTCTGCCAACACCATTTGAATCGTGTATCTCAAGGAGACACTTGGTGTATAGTCTGGGTCTTAGAATAAATCATAAGTAAAACAGTAAATGCAATTGACTCACAAATGCATTAGCAAGAAATAAACGTGTGTTGTTGAAATCAACCAAAATTTTGAGACTTACACTATATAGCACAATTACAAAAATAACTGACTAATGCAAATATTATGTGTGTCACACATTTTCCTGACAAATAGATCAAGTGGGAACATAATATGTTAGCACTTCTATTTATGTGATAAATAGATACACACTATATGTGTGCACTATATATACACACACTATATAGAGAGCCCACATATGTATTACATATCTATATATCTGTATATATAAATATCTTCCAAACTGAAGACCACTCTTGAAATCTATTGAAACAAAACTAAAAAAAAAAAAAAAGAAAAGAAAGATAACAATCCCCTGACCAAATATAGATAGCAGATGTGTTTTGTATGACCTTGTAGTTTGATTCATAGAGTATTTTCAGGGTCATTAATAGCCAACACTTAAAATCAGGAAGATTTTGAGGTACATATCTGGATAACTTGCTTTTTTCAAAAAATTAGAGCTGTCATTACATGGCAGCAACTAACTGACTACTTAGAATGATTTTCTTTTGTGTTTGCCACACTCTCTGTCTCTCCTTAATGTTTGTCAACACTGAGGTTAGTGCCGATTGACTCTTATTATTTTGCCTGTCCTATTGCTTTTCTTATACTTAGCTGACTTAGGTTGAACGATTAATCCATGGAAGTATTTCAGGATGTTGCATTATTTGGGAAATGTAAAACCATAAATACAATAGAATGAATTTATTTTAGAAGAATAAAAGGTTGTATGTTTGTCTTAGTTAGTTGACAGGTTTTCTGTCAGCAACAGAAGACCCTTTTAAGTTTTAAAATTTTCTCCAAAGTTACTTGAAATATTTCTCTTGTTTACAATGCTCTTGTTGAATATGACCAGTCTTTCAGCTCCGTGATTAGATCCTTAATAGCAGTCGGTATCACCTGAAATGATAAATTAAAAACAGAACGTCAAGATGCTCTTTAACTTCAAGGCTCATTTAATATAACTGATCACTATGAAAGCAAACAATAAACAATTAAAAAGAGATCCTGTCCATATAATGTATATCAAGTATTTTAATTGTCTTCATTAGGGATGCATGAAAAAGCCAAAAATGTCTTTTGGTCGTAGAAAGTAATGATCCAAGATAAAAATATATCAACACGGGAAAAAAACTGAACATAAAACTATTTCTGAGTTGTCACCTGAAATTAGAATCATCTCTCCATGACATAAAATTGTCAAACCTTTGATTCAGTTATTAAATGTGCAGATGATTAAAATACAGCCTGGTTAAAGAAATCCAATTAACAGTGTAGATTATTTTCAGAAGTGAGCGACTACTTTACACATATTGTGAGCTACTTAAAATGCTTCACACAAAGGAAATCTTGATAAATGGTTTTATGTAAAAGGAAATTACAGACAGTAGACATAAAAAGCATGTCCAGTAAGACCACATGTTTCAAAACTAGGTAATACGTTTAATACTGGATTTCTTAGCTTTGGCACGATTGACATTGGGTCTGGATAAGTTTCTGTTGTGGGGAGCTGCCAGATGCATTGTAGGATATTTATTGGCTTTCGCCTATTAGATGCCAGTAACAACTCTCTAATTCAGACAACGGAAAATTTCTCCAGAAATTACAAATAACCCCTGGAGAGTAGCATCAACTTCCCTTGAGAAACATAGTTTAATATTGTAGCTTTTAAAATATTATAACACATATCCTATGAGTATTCAACAATGGCAGGAAATATAAATGTGCATAATAAAATTATTTAACTATAAAGGAAACAGGTGTTTATAAGAATCATTTACTTAAACTTTAAAATCTTACATCATGGATGACAAAGTACACATCCAAAAGTATCATATAAACTTTAATCCACTTACCCACCCTTATTCAGTAATGACAGGTTAAGGTCTTGCTATGCACAAGCACTGTTCTAGGCATCCTGATGCTTCAGAATAGTGAGACAACCACCCGCTTGCAAAGTACTTTTAATCTTATTTACTTATAACTTATTCACTTACATTATTTTTCACATTTTTTTACGTATTGAGAAATATCTGATATTTGATGATATTACTGAGAGAGTTGTTATTTGAACAATGCTGAGTATTCTGGCAAATGTGGGTATTTCAAGGAAAATGTATACTTTGAAAATATTAAAAACCAAATTTGCTTTTTTTTTATGGTAAGCAAACCACAAAAGGACATGAATTATTTTTCAAATTTAAAAAAAAAACTCTCACAGAATCTTCTGTGCAGACAGAAACATTTACCGCATCCCCACTGAGCAGTTTTGGCACTTTGTGTGTGTGTATGTGTGTGTGTGTGTGTGTGTGTGTGTGTGTGTGTGTATGTGTTTGTATACCCTGTACAACCAAAGAATTATGCTTTGCTTATATGTTTCTCCCTACCCTTTAACTAGACTGTCAGAAACTGGAAACCGAGGATGATTTTGTACTTTGGTTTTTGTTCTCAATAGTTACCATCATTTAGGCACATGGTACATGTCAACAATATTCATTAAATTAATTTTAAATTTAGAGTACATTATAATTTATCTTTTTCAAGCAGACGATGAGCAGCAGGATGCCTCCTGTCTCTTTGGGAAAGAGACAAAAGAAACAGACTCACTTGGTCTTTTGACTTCTTCTAGTCCCCAACTTTATTTATCACCGTGATTCTCATTTTATTACCTTTTTTTGCCTCATTTTATTTGAATAATATAATTCCATTTGAATATTTTTGCAAAGAGAAACTTTATCCAACTATAAGCCAACGTGATTGTGTAGCTGCAGAGATCAAGGGGCTGTCTTAATAACGTTGTAAGATCTTTACGTCTTGATTTTAGACAGCCAACTTAGGCTAAGATTTTCTCTTCCTTGCTGAACATTATTAAATGTGAATGATGTGGCCAACTTACTTCAATTTCCTTCCATTTTTCCTCCAGATTGACTACAGCCTATGCCTTTGTAGACATGTAACCTAAGTCTCAGGATGCAACAGGTATCCGCTTAACAAGTCACCACATGTCACAGTTACTGACCACCCAGCCAGACAAAGAAGAATCCCTGGTGCTCCGTACCACACCTCAGATCAGCCAGGTGCAGGTTTCATGTCCATAACTCACAATGCTCCACTAATCTTTATTTGTTACAATTATTTAAGTCACAATGACAGGTGCAAGCGTTTTAGAAAACATTTTGTCAGTTCTATAGCCTAGAAATGTATTACTAAAGGTATGAATTCATATTTCCACACACAAAAAAGATCTGCATAAGAGTGTTCACAGCAGCCTTATATGCATCAGTCAAACGGCAATCAACAGTATGGTGGAAAACCAATCGTGGCACACTCATGTAATAAAATACTACTTATCAATAAAAGGGAACAAACTGCTAATATATTCAACAACATCAATGAATCTCAAAAATATCACCAAAAGTCAAACATAAAAGAATATAAGTCCCCATTATATGGTTTTCAAGTATAGTCAATCTTTGGTAATGGAAGTTAGAAGACAGGTTACCACTGTGTGTGTGTGTGTATGGGGGCGGGGGTTTGACTGGATCTAGATGATGTAAAACCATATTGATCTAAGTGATTTTACATATGTAAGTTTGTTGAGCTGTATATGAAATGTTTATTCATTTTATTGCATGGAATTTTTATCAATAAAATGTTGTAACAATAAAAGTATCAATTCAAACTGGCATCTAAAAATGATAGTCATAGCTCATGTATTTGTAAACTAAAAACAATGATTTGTCTTTTGGAACTGCTGGTATCAAGTACTATGCATACCCCTCTCTATATCTCTGTGCTCTCGTTGCTCTGCTTAGTGTCCTTGTCATAAGTCTTCTCTGTAGGACAGCAATAACTGCCATCACACTGGATTCACATCGTAATAATGTATTCATCCTAATTGAAAGAGAGACATCACCAGTCCACAATATCTGAAGAAAATATTTTTTCAGAGAGCTCTAATTACCCAGGCTTAGATTTGCGGACAATTTTAAATGGAGAGTTAGAAAACTGTAATTGACAATTAGTCATGTAACATTTGGGGAGGGTTAGCTCCATCAGACCAAGGGCAATCACTTTCCCATAGGGAAAAGTTGTTTGTTTAAAAAAGAAGAAGGAAAGAAGATGTGAATAAGTGGTATTGAACGAGTATTGATTCGAATGTCACTTGTGATGAAAATGAACATATGAGATGTGAACCAACATTTTCAATATAGAGAGTGACGAAAAAACAAATATTGATGAGGAAAATTAGGAGGATTAGACTGCGGTGTTACCAAATATCTAAAGAGAATATATTTATTTTGTATACATATGTGATTCACTAATTTTGATTTAGAAGTATCATCAAACATAGAGGAGAATGGAATTACCTCTAGAAACTGTTAAAATATGTAGCTTCCATTTTAAAAAATCTTAGCATCAGTAGCAGTATTGGAGAGTTTAGTTTCAATTAACATCAAAAAGTAGGGAGATAATTTGTGATAAGACCAGGGAAAAAGGGGTGATTGTTTATTACTGATTTTGGGTTGCAGAATTTCAGAGAAACAGAAGAATAGGGATAGTTTTAGAATAAGTCAGGAAGCAGAAAACACAGCAATTTGAGAATAAATATTCAGATCAAAGAGATAACGGGGAATCTATGTGATGTGTGATTAACAAAAATGACAAGGAACTGAGGCTAATGAAATTTGATGGTCTGAAAATGTCAAGTTGAAATAGAGTATGGTTTCATTGCAATTACAAAATAAATTCACAAGCTGTATAAGAAATCAAGAAAGTCATCCCTGCTAGTTCTATGAACACTGATATTCATCTTAGCATTTTTGCATACAAACATATGCAGGGAAGAGTTAAATTAAAAACAAATTAATACCATTTAAAGTAATGGCTAACAAGGTATGATTTTAGTCAATGTTCTCCATACAAACAACCAATAGGATGTGTGTGTGTGTGTGTGTGTGTGTGTGTGTGTGTATGTGTGTGTGTTTGGAGAGAAAGAGAGAGTTTTTAAGAAATGAGCTTGTGCAATTGTGGGGCTGGCAAGTCCAAAATCTACAAGACAAAGCCATAGTCTGGAGACCCAGGTAAGAATTGATGCTGCGATTTCAAGTCAGAAACTGTATGGAGGCAGAATTCCTCCTTCTTTTTCCCAGCACCTTGGTCTTTTCTCTTAAGACCTTCGACTGATCGGATGTTTGGATCAAGCCCAGGCCACATATGCAGACTAATCTGCTTTACTCAAGGTCTACTAATTTCAAAGTTAATCAAATATCTTTCAAGATATGAAAGAATATCTTCGTAGTAGAATCAAGAGTAACATTTGAAAAATCTGGGCACCGTAGCCTAGCCAAGTGAGATACATCACACTGCCAACGTAATTTGTACTCATAAAGATAATTACAACAATTTGATAACAAAATAGAAGATAATTATACTATAATGGTAAGTGCAAAAGTAATGCTAATAATATACAAAATATAATAATTATGGCAAATATTCCTATTTTAAAAGTTTTAAAAATAATAATAAATGGGATTGTTTTCCTTCATATAAAATCTTTGAACTTTGAGAGAGATATACTATATGGCAGACTAGAGACATCACTTGTTGGAACATCCTGGCAGGAAGGCAGGATATCATACAGAGGACAGGGGAGAAGTGTCACAGCCCAGGTGTGTACCACACAGAGAGAAATCAGAGACATCTGGGGACCCCCAGGAGAAAATTACAAACCTCAGAAGTAAGAAGATAAAGAGGAAAAGACATTGGCAAGGATCAAACCGAGAGAGGCCCAGAGCCCAATGAAAGGGTAAGGGGCGATTTTCCTCTCCCTCACAAGTGCCTTGGGTGAATAGCAGGACACAAGTATATCAAAGGCTTTTCCACCCTCCACAAGCCCAGGCATAGCAGCTAACATAGAATAGTGAGGCAAACTCGTGAGTCTCAGGAGTTTGGGCAGTCTGAGTAGGTCACCCACCAAAAGAGTGCCACAAGAGGCCGGAGTGGTGGCTTTCTCCCATCCAGGCACGTTTGCCCAAACACCTTCCCTATCCACTGCAACCAAGAAAGCAGTGTGAGCTCAGGTTGTCTGGGAGTTGCAGACCCTTTACTACCTAGTACAACTGCTAGTGTACTTGGAGCTGAGGAATTCTCATATGGCTGCTTCTCTCTGGCAGACATGCATCCAGGTTGAGCTCTCCTCAGAAAGTGGGATCCAGACCTAGTCCCCTTGAGAACTTGTGGTGGAACAGGGGTGAAGAATTTGGGAACTTCCTGTCCACCAGCATTTCTCAGGGTTGCATGCCAGTGACTCAGAGAAGCAAGCTGGCTTCAGTGCACCCCAGACAGGAGAGAGGTACAGAGGGACACAGAGAAGGAGTCTGGGAGCTGGACTCGGGTGGCAAGAAAGCCCATGTGGACATATCAGATGAGAGACTATAGATGGATGCTAAGGAGCGGGAATCTGGGTGTGAGCCTATCCGCCCTGTTGGAGAACCACCATATTGGATAAGGGTGTGGCACTCAGGAATGGCCTTGCCCCTGGTTCCATGGCAACTGAATGCCTCACATTCAGGTATGCCAGATGATTGGGTACTGTGGCCGCTAACCCCACTCACTAAACAGGGAGAACAATTCATGCCAAGAAGTTCCAAAGATGCTGTTTCTTGCCAGTGGGCACATGCTACAGGCAAAGGTCCCCACAGATAGAGAGGCCCACATCTCTTCCTCTGATGACTAGTTGAGGAACAGGGATGCACAATTTTGGTACTCCCTACCTGCCAGCATTTTGTGGTGATGCATGCTAATGAGATAGACACACAGTCCAGGGGGAGATTTGAGAGCCAGGTTTGGATGGTGAGGGAGCACACAGGGACTGAACTGACAGAAGTGTGCTTTGGGAGTACAAGTAGTGGCGATTTGGGGAAGTACCTCTCCTCCCTCAAAAAAAAAAATACTTCACTACTGGATAAGGGTAGAAAGATTCCAGCCCTTAGCACTCAGGATTTAGCACTCAGCATTTAGACCCCTCCCCCATGGACAGCTCTCCCAGTATGGTGAGCCCAGCCTGACCCTCATACCAGGGGCTCACCCGAGTGGCTGAAAAAGCATTTTCTGAGCCCCATGAAGGCTTTGAGAAGCCTTTCAGGCTCCCACAACCCAGCGACAAACTGCATGCTCTTCCCTCCTCCTTAGTGGTGGTGGAGATCATGAAACTCCCTGGAAGCCTCAGGGTCTCTCCTAAATCTCAGGGCAGTCAAGTACTCCACCTGGGGAACCACAGTCTGCTACGGGCACAAAAGAACATCCTGGCCGCTGGTGCTTTCATACAAACATCAACAGATGACAGGGAGAACAACTCTATAGTGCATCATAGTGTCACCCAATTCAAGCAAACAGGTGTGACTGATTCATACTCACAAGTACCACTCCTGAAAGCAGCAATTAAGCTGGGCGACCCAACACAATTCACAGTGCTGGGAAGAGGTGAAGACAGCAAGACAGAAACAACCTGAGAGGATCATCAAATCTGTTTGAACACCCCACAGGCAACTCAGGACCAGCACTCTTCTCCCTGGCACAGTCAGGGATTGATGTTTGGGG